>JASSUY010022042.1:0-50000 GCA_032466535.1 Forpus xanthops
GGGGGGGGGGGGGGGGGGGGGGGGGGGGGGGGGGGTGGGCAGGCAATGCGTCGGTGGTGGCGGCCCGGAGCCGGCCGCTCCCCGGCGATCCCGCAGGCAGTGTCCCGGGGCCGGCGCTGCGCTCCCGGCCGGTCCGATCGTGTGTGTCCCGCAGGGTGAGGAGTGCGCCCGGGCTCTCCCGCTTCCCTTCCTGGGCTGTGGGAGGTAACCGGGGCAGCTTTCACTTCTCGATGGGAACGGTTGGGGATCCTCCTTCACCCCCGGCCCCGCCGTCTGCGACTGACAAAGCCCGCAGGAGCCGTCGTGAGGACACAAAGAGCGGCTGTGGAGAGCAGAAGTAATGACGAGAGGGCAGAGAGGCGGCTGCTCCGCGAGCGGCTCTTGCTCGGCTTTAAAGCCTGGATGGGTGAAGTGTTCGGTGTTTGCTACGGGATTAAGAAACCGCGCTGGTTTTGTTCAGCTGTCCTTTACAAGTGTTGTTTCTGACTGGCTTAATGTGTGTTTACAGCTGGAAAGCAGTAACTCCTTAGGAACGACCTCTTGTCATTATGCTCCCTCAGGGACTTCTGCCTGGGTTTTGCCTTTCAGTTTCTTTTAAGGTAGCAAAAAGCACAGGAGGTCTTAATTAATGAGATAGTTACATTTAGATTCCGTTCATCCCTTTTCGGTGTTAGGTCGCTTCTCTGTTAATGGAAACAAACTGTCGTTAGGGAGGGCTTTTCCGTCTCCGTTAGTTAACAGCCACCTCGCTGCAATCATCCCCCCTCTGAGGTTGGGTGATGGGGGCTCTGAGAGCATCGAGCTTCATTTCTCAGCAAGAGGTGGGTCCTACCCTCTCTGTGAAGTAACGTTGTCCTAGTAATGTATGTTCTTGATAGCTTCTTAAAAGAGACAACTTCAGTATAAAACCATTAGCTTAATAATGAGGTTCCTTTGTGCCTGTTGGGCTTGAAATGTGTATTCTCTCTGCCCTTCTCCTGATGCTGTTCCATTAATTCCAGTGGAACTATTGTTGATGGCATCTTGCAGTGAGCCTGTGTTTTTCCAGTGGGATAAATGTGCCTGTTTTGTATTAGCATTCTTCTTGGAAGTCCTTTTCCCATCTTTAGCATAATGCTATAGAAGAAATGTTACCGGATGAGAGAAGAATGAGAGAAGAATGTGCTGCGATGACCATTGTCTTTTAAAGGAAAATGAGCTTCTTTCTCATCTCAGTAATTTCTCCTTCAGGCCCTTTTGGAACAGTAGAGTTTGTTTCATTTCTAATTTGAGCCAGAGGGAGCTTTTACAGGTATTGGCTTTTAAGGCAGTCAGTGGCCTCTGCATAAATGGTTGTTGCTGATTGATCATGTGAGGGCAGATTGGACCAAACACATCTCCTGAAGGAGTTCATCTTGCCAGCTTTGCCATCTCGAGTCAGTGATGCAGTCAGCCTTTCTTTTCCTAAAGACAAAAGAGAAGGGAAAAGGCAGGAAATTAAAACCCAACCTTAAACTCTCTTTCTCTTCCTTCTCCTACAAAAGCCCAGCTTAACAGGAGGCTATGCATAACAGAGGTGTAGCCATGTGTTATTTTCACTAGCCAAAAAATGTCACTCTTCCCCCCTGTTTGTGAGCTTGCTTTGCCTCTTGTTCCATCAGAAAGTTGTTGACTGGTTTGTATACAGTGGAATAGCAGAAAAACATCTAAGCATGGCTTGAGTAGTAGATTCCTGTTTTCCTGTCCCTGCCTACAAATCCCAGAAATCATGCACCTATGTGAGTACCTTCAGGCTCTGCAGATGTTGGCACCCCAGTTGTAGTGATGTACCACTATTGATCAACTCTTGGTGTCCCACAAGAGCTCCTTGTGAAACAAGAGCTCTTAATTTTTCAGCTATCTGTGCAAATATAATCAAGAAAACCTCCTATATCAACTGTTTCAAAGCGAACCACTGACAGGATACATGCAGTGGAGGAAGGTCTATTAATTAATAGCAACCATTCTGTTTCAAATGGTACAGGTGGACTGCGGAGGGAGTTATGTCCCGTTTCCTTGGGTTTCTTAGAAACGGGGATAAAGTATATGTTGTTTCTGTATTACTACCAGTTTAGGTTGCTTTAAGGTTAAGTCCTTCTTGTCTTGCAGTACAGAAAGTCAGTAAAAGTGCACTTCCCTCCCATCACCCCACATGGTAAGCGCTCTGTAAGCAGTTCTTATGAAATCAGTGTGCACTGTAGTGTTTTCTGTCACTGTTTTACAACTCTTATTGCTGTGATACAGCTGGACTCATGTAGACAACACACTCAAATCAGGAGAGAGCCTTCTTATGCCTTGCAAGTGATAATTAGAAGAGATGTGAAGATGGATTTTTATGACAATATTCTAAACATCTTTTGCGGTTATCTCTCTAGGACGTTAATTCTGTACAAAATTATGTCACTGTTACGCATGTTTTCAGTACTGCATGTTTTCTGCCTTGCACATGTACAGCAGAACATCTTGTGCTTTGTCTTTCAGTTCCTCCAACGCCTGTAAGCTTTGGCTTAGAAAATTCTTGATTAGAAATCTGAAGCTCATGCTGTTCTTAAAACTGAGGTTGGTTTAGAGGAGCTCCAGACCCTGATACGGCAAAAAAAAAGTGTTTATTCTACTCAGCAGAAGAGCATCTATTCTATTTAGTGAAATTCATCTTAAGCTTTTAATTTCACTGCCACTTAAATGAGTGCATTCATATGCCAGCATAGGTTATATGCTCTACATCAGTTTGTTGTGCAATAGAGAGCTATTGGAGAACATTATATTTTATTTAGCTTTGTGTAGTATTTTTATTGGTGTATATTTGGAATTAAATTATTTTATTACTTATTCATGGAATATGCAATTGTTTCTCAGTCCTTGATAGTAGAGAATTCTGCAAGTTTATTACTGTTCTGGCCACATGAGGCTAAAGTACTAAAGTGGGCTGGTTGTGATAGTGTGCCCTGTGTTCTCAGTGCCCATGGATGTGTTTCTATCTTGTTTTTACAGTAGCAGAATTGAACATCTAACAAGACAGCGATGGCTTTGTCTCTAGCATTTGAATATGGAGGCCACAGGGACAGATGAAGTAGAAAAGATAAAATCAAAGTTTATGTCTGCATGGCACAACATGAAATACAGTAAGTGAACCAGTATATGGGAAGATCTTGTCTCTGTTGACATGAATGGGAGGTTCCTGTTGACATGAATGGGAGTGCAACTCAGAAACTTCACTAATATTAATGATATAAATGCAATATGGCCCTTGAAGCCATTTTAATTTTGATATTATAAATAGCTCAAGTAAATAAACTTCTTTAGCTTTTATTTTTTTCAAATGTTCATAATTTATTTTTTAAATTACTTTTTTGCAAGCAGTAAATTGTGGCAATGGCAAAAGGTTTGCAGAGACTTTTAAATAAGGGTTAATATGGAATCATCTGCAGCAAGATTGGGTTTGTTATTATTTTTGTAAGTACTTTTCTGGCAAAACCAGGATGATGTGTGGAGTACAAACTCCACTGAAGAATCTGCTTCACACACTTGGGTGCCACCTTTCCACAGTTGAACATCAGTGATTTATTTACAAGTCACCTGATTTCAGGTGTGCCCTTTACTAACCTGTCCTAAAACTTCAGTTTTCTACTTTCCCTCTGGGGCTTTCTGATAAATTTTGTTTATTCTTATAACTGACCCTTGGAGCTGTCTGGCAAGAGGAAAAGATACTTTTCTTCTACTTTCTTTAAGGCTACCGCATGGCTGAAGTGGAATAATAGTTATCACACCCCATGTGTGATAGGAAAAGTTCAAGAAACTGTGGATTTAGGATATTAAAGACCCTACAGTTTAGACTTAAGTGAAAAAGCTACTCTTTGTGGACCTTGTCAAAACCTAAAAGCTGAATTCTGGCTCTTTGAATTTGAATAGTATATTGTGCTGCCCCTTTTTGTCTGAAATCTGCGGTTTAATTTTGTGATGATGTTTAATCCTCTGGCAAAAGCAGCACACTGCATGCATTTTCATTGATCATATGTGAAGCTTATTGTTTATTATTATAGGAGTTGGAAACCTCACAGAATCAAAACTATGCAGTGATGAATTCACAACAGAGATAAGGCAACGTGAGCTCAGCTTTTGCATTTTACATGCTAACAGTTTCTGTGCAGTAGTACCATTATATTAACATTCTAACAGGCACATGTGGATGACATCATTACCTTGAAACCGGAACTCTAAGCCGTGTTTTGTAGCACTATGAAACTTCTTGTTTCTTATGAAAGCAAACCCCAATTGCAGTACATTTTCTCTATATTCCCCTCAAAGAGGGTTGTCTTCGGCTTAACCAGATGCTGTTAGCAATTCCTTTTTGCAATATGTCAGTCACAAATCTGTGTTTCTTCTGTATCTATTTTAGGTTGGGTGTTGAAAACAAAAACTTACTTCAGTAGAAACTCTCCAGTCTTTCTGCTGGGAAGATGTTACCACTTCAAAACTCATGGTATGTACATAGCACTTAACTTGAGTTAGAGTTTCATTCAGCAGGAGCTCTGTGAAGTATTTGTAATTGTCTAGAAAGCATATCATTAACAGTTACCACATTGGAAATGTAAATACGGCAAGCTTAGGGAATGCTCATTTAAATGCCCACATCACCACTAACGCAACCCACCCTAACCTGCTTTATTCAGATACATTTATTCAGCCTTGTCGTTTCTGTAAATACTAGTGTTGTAATTTTCTCCTTGTTTTCTCTTTTTTTCAGCTGGTGCACTTCTATTATGTTTGCCTTCTAATTTTACTTTCTTATATTTGAAGCAATCATTATTTTTTTTGCAAGTTTGCCCAGTTTTTCTCGCAGAACAGTTGTTTGTTCTTTACTTTCCCTCTAGTAACAGAAGTTCCACACTAAGTTAGAACTTAAGTTGTGCTCTGCCTTACAGATTCTGGTGAACTCTCTACGGATGGGTCCAATTTTGATAAAATCAACACTGAGATTTCAGGAAATGTTGAAGAGTTTCGTAAGGATTTCATTTCTAGAATCTGGCTGACGTACAGAGAGGAGTTCCCTCAGATAAAGGGGTCTGCGCTGACAACAGACTGTGGTTGGGGTTGCACCCTGAGAACTGGCCAAATGCTGCTGGCACAAGGTCTTATGCTTCATTTTCTTGGTAGAGGTAAGTTATGAGAGATCTCTCTAATTTGTATGATAAGCATGGGTGTTCTGTAGAGTGTGTGGTGGTCTGTATGTAGACCAGACCTAAAGTGCAAGCTGGGTTTGATCCTGGACTCCTCATTGACAATGGAATTGTCACGTTGCACCAGAGCATGGATCTGGCTGTCCTGCTCTTCCATTCCTGAAAAAGGGAGTACCAAAGCAAAGGAAAATACTGGCAACTCCACAGAAGCTAACTGTGAAGTCAAACACCACAGAAGCTTATGATCCTGTCCCTTGATATTATTGTCCATGCAGGTGTCCAGTTCTCTTGAAACATGCTCTTTTCTTGGTTTCAAGACGTGGAAATGATTTCCACAGCCCTTAGCTATGAGCTGTGGCAAAAGTGATGTTCTTTTACTAGTTCTAAAGCTGTGCATTATTCAACTTCTAGTATTAATACATTCAGTTAATAGAAGGATTCTAATCTAACTTCGGTACATCATTCTTTGTGTTGAAAAGTTCACTCCTTCGTTTCTTCCCTTCCCCTCCACATAATTAGAGAGGAACTTCCCTTTTCCCCTTATCATTGCCTAGCTCAAAATACTCTCTTAGTCTTAGCTGTTAGAAAGAGACTTGCAGCACTTTCTGCTTTCAAAGGAAAAGAAAACATGCACACCCTCTCCATTCTTCCAAGCTGAGCCATGTCCTGCATAGATGCATATTTGGTTCTCAGCCACCTCTTCTTTCTATCCTCTTCTCAATCCCTTCCATAATTTACCACATTACCCCTTTCAAACAATCAGTCATGTCCTCTGTCACCATGACTTGTCAAAATGATTTAAGATATGGGCCTGAAGCCACCCAGGCGTGTTAGCTGGAGAGAATACAGTGTATTGTTTACTCATCCATTTGTTGGATCCCAGGAACACTTTAGCAGAAGATAGTTCTGAAAGCCTGTTTTGATAATGCTTTGTACTTACTGTGCAAATATGATGTAAGCTGTGAGTATGGTCCCAAACCAGCTGCATCACAAAGTCTTCTTTCTTGGCAGTGTTAGGACCGAGCTGTCAGATTGGCTTATGTTCCTTTTGCTGTAGATATTTTAGTCATAAAACATTCATTATCCCTTTCAACTGACTGCAAATACCAAAATATATTGAAATACTTCTGCTGAGAACACAAATCCCTTAAATATAAAACCTGATCAGAAGCCTACCTGCAAGTAGGAATGTGTAATGGCTCGTTCTGAAGTAACCCCAAATAAAAAAGCCCCAGGTTTATATCTTTAAAATCTGTGGTTACAAAGAATTCCTTGCACTGTCCCCCATGCATCCTCATTTGGGAAGTGATTTGGTGATTCCAGAGTGCTAGTGCTTCTGTGGTAATCCAAATGCATAGAGAAATGGAGTGTGTTTGGTCTTTCTGGACTACTTTTCTCATCACATACTCTTCTGACAGCTGGTGAATTATCTTTTAGAAAGCTTTTTATGAGGTCTGGGTAGCTTCTGAAACATATTTAAGTGTTTACATGAAGTTTTTCATAGCTGTTTACTCTTTTCCCAGAGATGTTTTCATTATAGTTTAATGGTATTGTTTCTGTTACAAAGCAAAACTTGACTGCAGTTACTAGCTGGAATACTTGCGCTTCCACTGCTATGTGGAATGTTCCAGATATTGCTGAATGATGTTGTAAATGAGTTTTTATTGCAAATACTAAGGTGCTGGTAGGTTTTGCTTTGGAATTATTGTGCATAAACACTTAAATATGAAACTCACAGTATCATAGAATCCTGGAATGGTTTGGGTTGGAAGGGAAGTTAAATCTCATCCAGTTCCAACCCCCTGCCACAGACAGAGACACCTTCCACTGGAGCAGCTTGCTCCAAGCCCTGTCCAGCCTGGCCTTGAACACTGCCAGAGATGGGGCAGCCACAGCTTCTCTGGGCACCCTGTCCAGCACCTCAGCACCTTCACAGGGAAGAGCTTCTTCCTTATATCCAAGGAATTCCAGTGCAGGAATAGCAAGGCCTGTGATGTTGTTACATTGAGCTTACAAATATATCTGCCTGAGTCTGCAATGAAAAAAGAACATCAGGTTTCATGGAAGAGTGCCATTTGTGGTAAGAAGCACTGGGGAGGGGTGGTTGCCACACTATACAAGTGTGGGTGACATAGATTACGGACATAACCAGCAATACTTGTCACATGACTGGAGCCCTAAATCAGATTTTAGTGTTAAAATATAGTTGTGCCTGTTTCCTCTTTGTTCCTTAGAGTTTTACAGTGATTCTTCAGTGACAGTTACAAGGAGGGCTGCCGCTCTTGCTCTCTGTCAGGAAAGGTCCCTCTTCCTGCAGTAATGGCAGTTTTCTGAGCCTCCAGGAGATTACCCAAACATGGCTCACAGTGCAAAGGCACCTCATCTGTGGGGTTTGTTCCTTGCTTGCACATGGCAGCCTTCCTCTTTCCTTCTGGGATGTTTATTATGGACCTGCAGGGTGTGTTCTCATCTTAACAATACACCCAGTGTGTTTCAGAGGTTTCCTCACATGCTCTGTGTTGCAAGTAGTTGTTTGAACTTGTGGGAGAGACTTTGAGTCATCTGACAAGGGAAGCGTTGCTGTTCTCTAGAAGTACTGAGCCACCATTATGCAGGAGGAGGAACGCTGTGTGCAGGGTGCATTGTCAGAGAAACCTTCAGCAGGAAATGCAGGCTGTAGATGCTGTGCTGAATGATATTCAAATAAGTTTGTCATTAATCTTGGTAAAGCATTCACAGATTTAGCGAAGGAATCTGGTTAGTTTTGTGCTGATCTGCTTTGTCATTTTGCCAGGAAGAGGTGTTTGTTTTTACATGAATAATTCCTCGGGTTTGCTTATTTTCTCTTCATATCTGCCAAAGCAGAAGAATTCAAAACAGCCTTTGAAACTTTTTGTTTGATGTGGATAAAGCTCTTTTCAGCTGGTATTTTTATATGTAAGGTAGTAGTAACTTGTGCCTTGTAATCAGGTACATCTTGTATATTTAATGGGCTGGGATCATGGAATCTGACCTCTGTCTCAGTCCATTTGCTAGCAATTTATGCTGTTAGGATTTCATTTCACCTGTCGTTCAGGAGAAAGTAAAAGTGAATTATACTCCAGTCGAATCCTTTGTTTACATTTCAACACTGACATTTGCATCTCAGTATGTAAATTACATATTATTAGTCAGGAACTTGAGGGAGGAAGTAATGAGAGAATGTGCTTTGCTATTTATACGTAATAGTTAATATAAAGCCTAATATGCCTCTTAAAATTCCTTGCCTGCAGGCTGGGTCTGGCCAGATGCATTGGACATTGACAATTCAGATTCCGAATCGTGGACAGCCCACACAGTGAAGAAGCTGACAGCATCGTTTGAAGCATCGCTTACAGCAGAAAGAGAACCCAAGATCCTGTCAAATCATCATCAGGGAGCATTAAAGAGAAACTGTGATGACAGTGAAAGGAGAAATGAAGTTTATCATAGAAAGATAATTTCTTGGTTTGGCGACTATCCGCTGGCAGCTTTTGGCTTACATCAGCTAATAGAATATGGAAAGAAGTCTGGGAAAATTGCTGGAGATTGGTATGGGCCTGCAGTTGTTGCACACATTTTAAGGTAAAATAACCTTTATTTGTTGTTACACGTTGCAGGAGAAGCATTTCCAAGTGTCGTGAGATTACTTTAGCTTAATTGAGCATCTAACTGTTCATTATTGGCTTTGTAAAATGTCCTTGTTAGCCGAGGCTTTTTCAGAGGCAGGAAGGGAAATAGCAGTAGGTGCAGGATCTGAACTCTGAGCTGTTGTTCAGTCTTATTTTGGGTGCAAAACCAGACATTCCTCCTTTCCTGTGCTTTGGGCAGCAAAGTCCCACGTATTTCTCCCAAACTCAGGCTTTTAAGTAGAGCTGCATTTAATGAAATGTTCTAAAAACTAATCACTCTTTGAACCTTGGAACATGCATAACATTAGAGATTTCCTTTTTTTCCCACTGTAACCTGGGGGCTGCAATGTACTGATAGTGTAATGAAATGTCAGAGCTGAAATTGATGTTTTCAGCATTTCTTTGCACACATCAAATTCTTGGGAAACAGTAAATGTATGGGACTCTTAATATGATAATTACCTTACAGTAAAAATAAAGGGGCTGTGACATTCAGTGTGGCCAAAAAAAAAAAAAAGTCAAAAATCAAATTTCTCTGTGTTTTGTGCCATTTTCTGGTATATTGCCTTTTGTTTTCTTTTAATTTTCTTAATAGCCTTACATATACTTAAGTTCTTAGTGAATTCCAGTTTACCTATAAACTGGATCACTTATAAGCTGTTTAAGCAGCAGAAGCAAAAGTTCATCTATGTATCTTTCTGTATATGTGAATAGCTGAATTTGGTATTTAGTATAAAAGTACATTAATCTGAAGTGAACCTGTACTGAAATAATCAGGTGTATATGTGCATACGTGCAAATGCATACAATGATGCAGGAAGTCAGTATTATTTATGTGTTTTCCTCTTTTTTTTTTTTTATGAGAAAGTCAGAAACAGAAAAGAATCAGAATTCTTTTTGCTTCCTTTAAATTGCAATAGCCTCTATACCTAGTGAAAGCAATTGCAATAGCCTCTATACCTAGTGGGAGCAATTGCAATAGCCTCTATACCTAGTGGGAGCAATTGCAGTAGCCTCTTTACCTAATGGGAGCAGGTGGGGGTTTGGTCCAGAATACGACACAAACTGACACTGCAGAGGTTTCCTTTCCTGGATCTCCCTCCTCTCTTACAGCACTACTGACAATGTACAGCACTCATAACTTGAGAACGACTGTATTAAAGGGTTCCTCAAAATATACTGGGAAATAAAGGGCTAGTGACCATTTAATGCGAGCCTGTACTGAAGTCAAAGGCTCATCTTCTATTTTGAACAGTTTAATTTCTTTACAAACGCTGTCCTTGATTGATGATAGTGCTTCAGACAGTGGACATAGATTTTCCTTTTAGTTTTTAGCTCCATTACTCTTATTCTGTTGAGGATAGCGTGATATTGCAATTGAAAATTTTGGTGAAACCTCACAGCTTGTTACCTGCTAACCTTTCAGTCCACAGACATGAGGTGCTGATTTGTGGCTGATTACATGAACTGAGGTTAACTAAAGAGATCTATTGAGTTGAGAAGATTATTTTGGTCAGCAAATTTAGCCTTTATTATCTCAAAATGTGTGACAGAAAACTGCTATAAACAGAATTATGTACTGAAGTTAATGTGATGTTTTGAGCTTTTTTTGTGGTTTTCATTGTCTCTCCTAAACAGTCAAGTGGTTTTGACTTTGCTTGAGGAAAACATGTTGTGGTATACACTGGATTCCACAAACAAACCCACTCAAAATCCCCAACAGCAGTGAAACCCAACCTGTTTCTAAAGATCAACTGATTTCTGTTTATTCTGTGTTGGTTTCTTTCAAGTCAGAGATGAGTTAAATAGCTTTGTGTTTGTACTTAGAAAAGCTGTTGAAGAAGCAAGAGACCCTGAGCTACAAGGAGTAACCGTCTATGTTGCTCAGGATTGTACAGGTAAATGCTGTGATCTGGTTGAGTTCTGCAAACATTTTAGATGCTTTTTATGCCTTTCAGTAAGCACTTAACAATAGACCTCTAAAGGAGAAAAATCAACTCAAAAATGCATCCATATAAATGAGATCATATAGACAAAAGGGGCTCTTGACATATGCAGATGTTCTCTTTGAGAATCAGATACCACAGCTTGAAAGCTTTATACATTGCTATTTTGTGCCTTACAGTGGAATTCCAAATCCTGCAAAATAATTTATCTTGACAATCTGCCTTTTTGTAACTTTTAATTTTCTATTGAAATCGGTTGATAATCTGTTTTGTACTTCCTTCCATGTTGTTTTAGTAATAAGCTACTTAGAACTTCCATATCTTACTGAAATTAACCCCCCAAACCCAGCCAAACAAGTGGAAAATACCTCAGTTAGATTTGTTAGATTCATTTGGTTTGTCTTTTGCATAACAGGGTTCTATTTGACCTCTGCTCTGGAGGAGCAGAAAATGATGACAAGATAAACTAAACGTGGTGGAACTCTACACAAACGACTAAATCTAAGCACAGGGTATTCCTTCGGTAACCACGTTTAGCTGCTAGAAACTTTAGTTATGTCACAGCTGATCTGGGGATAGGAGAGATGACACTGATGTCCCTGGGGAATCAGTCAGACTGGTTTTAAAGAGGCACTGTTTAGTCCTATACTACAAACCAGTTTCACCTTACTTGCCGTGACAGCACAAACTTAAACTAACTTTTCACTTCTGTGTTCTGGTGATGATTTTCACATCTCCGTTTGGAGGGAGTAAGCAGTAATAGTGCATGATTCCTTTTCAGTCATTTTCAATGACTGCATTGTGTTAACTTTACACACCGAACTTGAGTATTTATTAAAGTCAATTACTGCCTTTTAACATGCAGATGTTTCTGTTAATTGTCGGCTTTCAAATTTTAAATTGCCCCTTTTAGAAGAAGTTTAAATGAATAAATATTTATTGCCTTTCTCCTAACATCCTCCAGCATTTCCTTGGCAGTGTATGTTGCCACAGCAGTGGCAGATTACCACTCTAAAATACTGCTGAAAAGAAGGAGGCTTAACACTGGTTTTGATCAGTCACTCAGGGCAGTAAGATGTCAAAGGCCTGTAGGTTCCCTTTGTCAGACTACGTGCTGTCTTGTTGTAGGTGTGTCTTTGTCAAAGCAGTTGTGTTTTAAGTATTAATATTTGTCTCCTTTCAGTCTACAGTTCAGACGTTATTGACAGGCAGTGTTCTCTTATGGACTCTGGAAAAGCAGACACAAAAGCTGTAATTATATTAGTTCCTGTGAGGCTCGGTGGAGAGAGAACAAACATGGACTACTTAGAGTTTGTAAAGGTAGGAAATGAGAATTCAATCATTTTTCAAAGAGTAGCATGAGGTGAGATGAAAAGCGACTTCATGATGGTAATCTTCTACCTATTAAATGTGTGGTGGTGATTTCACAGTTGAAGGTTGTAAAGTTTGACTTTACAGATCTTAAAATTCCCTATTACAAGATCAGACATAATCGCAGAGCACATGATGTCCCTTGGTGAAGCAGTGATAACTGTCCTGCTCCTGAAGTAGCTACCTGAGAAGACATTAATGCACTGGCTTAAATTACAAGTGGTAATTTAATATAGCACCACTCTAATGGCATATGTAACTAAGTATCAGGCAGCATTTAAAAATACAAATATACCAAATTCCTTCTCATTTTATTAAATGTCAAGTGGTTTTAGGTTCTTGCTTGTCAATTCCTGCCATTTTCTTTTGTCGTTTTCTTTCCCTTAAGAACAGGGGTAGCATTTTTTTCTGTCTTTAGTCACTGCCTCAAGTGTTTTGTCACTCTCTGGACATTAGGATGAATGTTTCTAGGGACAGGCATGCAGGAGCAGCAAGCAGTTACCACAGTTAATAATGAGCTGGAAGAAAGTGAAACGAAAGGAGAAAGGAGAGAGGGGAAGGTCTGTACTGTCCTTGCCAGCAGAGGTTCTGCATATGGCGTTATGACCAGAAGATCACCTGTAATAGTACCTCTTGAGCTCAAGAATACTTCTGTCAGAGAAGAGATTGTTCTCTTAGCCCTGCTGCTCTGCCATTTCCTATGCTGCTGTTTAAATTCTTGGTTTCATTTTTAAAATGCCACAGTGTAGCAGCATGAGCAAAAATCTCAGTCTGAGGATGTCCATTTCTGTCTAATGACTGTCTCAGATTCCCTCTTAAGATTCATGAAAAACATTTGGGTTTTAATGGCATTGGGGAGATGGAGTGATGAAGCCTTTTATTTAAGTGATGAACTGTTAAATTGTGTTTCTTTCCTGATTCCTTATGTTTTCAGACAGTTGGTCTTGGAAAAGTTTTAGTTCTTGTCTGATGAATTCTGACACATTAAGATAAGTCTGTGGTCTCAGACGTGACCTACAACCACCTTACTCTCAGTGTTAACTGCAAAGAAGCCCTTGAATCACTCAGGTCCAGGAACACACATAGTACCTTCAATTGTGAACTAACAGTTCTATTATTGATGAGTATCTGTGGCTAGTTTTAGTTTCACCCTGCAGAGGCTTTCTCACTTTACTCTCAAAGCCACTCTTTTGCCAGAGCACAACACGTTTGTATGGCACTGAGGTTCACAGCACAGTCACAGTTTCCTGGCTCTTACATCACATCTGACTTTTCCAGGGTGATTCCTGCTGCTCATTTACCAAGCCTGGTAGTGCCTTTTGCAGTCTGGGAATGGAGGTTGTGATAAGAGGGCTTTCGATTGCATCTATTTGTCACTGCAATCTCTATCTTGACTGTTCATAAGAAGTGACTGAATTTCTTGGGCTCTGGATTTAAGTTAAAAATGCAGATTTGAGAATGTAGTAGGAGAGGTAATTTTTACAAAGGATTTTATATTTATGGATGAAAATGGATAAATTTTTTATAATTCACTTTTACAAGAAACTTCCCATAGATTGAACACTTATTCATTACTCCAAGTAGCTTTGCTCCCTTTCTGTTTCACCGGCAGAGGACATGTCTTCAGCTCTTTCAGCTTCTGATCTGCCTGAATGTTCTGTAACTCTAAGTCATTGAGGAGCACTTGCTGAAAACCCCTTCTCATTCCTATTTTAATGAAGCACCTTCTCTTAACCTGGCTAAACCCTGCTGAAGTTGACTTTGTTAGCATTTGAGGAGTACAGTAGTTTTTGTTATGTTACATTGTCATTGCCTAAGCAGAGAAGATTTTATCTCAGGAAGGTTTGGTCTGATGAGTGCAGGAAATATCAATCACTTTGTTGAGAGAAATTTTCCCTGCTTATGATAATGTAATGGTTATGCTTTTAATAGTTGATCTCTTAGAGGAGAGGATATAGATATGGCTGCCAGCTAATGAAGATTTCACTTTAGCTCAACTGATAATCTTCTGGCTTGCTGTCCCAGGTTGGGCCAGCATCCAAGTTTTTGGACTCAGCGCTTGTCAAGTGCCACAGAAAAACCACTGTGATTTATGGACATTTAAAGGCTGTTCGGTTTTCAGGCTATTTAATGGTCTTGGGCTTCAGTTGCATTAGAACAGTTGGGCTCAGCTTTCCAAAGTGTTCAGTGTTGGCAAAAGCCAGCTCCCACTGGAGTTGATGGGATAACTAGTTAAGCCAAGAGTGAATGGTCACAAAAAGAGCAATTTCAGTCAGTCAAACTACTGAAATGTTCTTACCTTGACACGTCTGGGTGTGTACAGGTAAATCCTCCCCAGCAATAGAAGGTATAGCCATAAAATCAGCATTTTCTAATGTAATAAGTCTGCTAGGTTTCTGTGCCAGCACAGACCCATGGGTTACAGAAATCAACTCTTCTAAACCTGAATGAGCACTGGCAGTGACTAGTGTGACTGCAGCCCACAGCTGATACCCCACCTCTTTCTGTCCCCTGTGGCTCCTAGCTTTGCTGTGGGTGGAGGAGTATGTTATTACACCCTAGACTGAAAAGATTCCTGTATTTCACCCATGTCCCTCTTTAAATCCTGTTAGATGTATTTGTATTACCTCTTTCTCAAAGTCTCTACTTACTGATAGTTCTGATTCCTCCACCCTTAGAGTCAGCATCCAGTGAGATTTATGGGGCTTGTCTGTTGCATATCTCCTTCCATACTTTGGGCTGTTGTTCTTAGAGCTGTATTTTGTAATTACTCTTGCTTCAACTGGCATTTCTCCCTGTGATGTCAAAGTTCATGCTCTGGACAGACTTCTGCATTTGAATGCAGAAGAAGATACCCCCAGGGCCATGGAACGTAAATGTACGTGAACTCTAAAACTGAGTGCTTGATACCTTTTGACTAAACAACCTGGGCTCAATATGTGTAACACTATGTTTTGTCTCCTCTCAAAAAACGACACTGCCAGTTCTCTCAGTATATGGGCACCTCATGACAAGGGAGGTCTTTCTCTGGAATATCTGGTGGTATTTTCTCTTTGGTCAGTTTAAAATTGAGTCAAGCCCCAGTAAGTCAAATCAGTCTTCATAAGGAAAAAAAGCTGTTTGTCTAAAACCAGTAAAGAACCAGTAAAGGTTTTAATGAAGTTTAATATTTCCTCTGTTCTGCACTGTCCTGATTGTTTAATATTCCTGTTGTAGGGAATTTTAAGCCTGGAGTATTGTGTTGGTATTATTGGTGGCAAACCCAAGCAGTCGTATTACTTTGCTGGATTTCAAGGTTAGTGTTTTAATCTGTTATGTCTTTTCAGTATTTTTTCGTTCTGAGTTAGGGAGTTCATATTGAACCAGTGGGAAATAGCATGATTAAAATAGCAAAATGAGTACCTTATTAATTCATCATATCTCCCCAAGTCCGGTCATTTGTCATTTACCCCATATAGTAATTGGATTCTCTAAAATGTACATTTAATTTCCCTTGTTGCATAAACAAGGCATAATTTATCTGTTTCACCAAACCTGAGGAGCCTTTGCTGTTCCTAGCTGGCAGCTCTTATTTACATATTTACTTTTTAGTAGTTTAAGTGCTGTTAGTTGATGCTTAAATGACAAGCAATATATTCTTCCTGTCAGGATGAAGTAGCACGTTACATTTTTCATATGCAAACTCCAGAATATAATTGTGTGTTTGTAAAAGTAATTTTACCACCAAAAATTAAATGACAGTCTCATCACTTGATAAAAATTCTGCTTATACAAGCATGTTTGATTATGCAAAAGTTAATCTGTCCTGCAAAAACCTATGCTTCAGTCAATGAATATCAGCCTGGCAAGCAGTTACTTGCTGGGTTGCTCCTTTTTTTTTTCAGCTGTTCTGCATAGAAATTGGATTGTAAGCAGTGTAATAATAAGGTGTTTTTTGAATTACTTGTCTTCTGTTTTGTCCTTGTAGATGACAGTTTGATTTACATGGATCCTCATTACTGCCAATCTTTTGTAGATGTCAGCATAAAGGATTTCCCTCTTGAGGTAGTATGGATATAGACCTGGCACTGTTTTCTTCCCATATGAATCAAACACTAATTATTTAGAGCTGTACTAGCTGGCTGCATCTTTATGGTTTTACAGTTACATGTTATTTATCAGAGTCCTGCCCTTCTTTATAGGCTTATAATCAACAAAAATGACCAGAGGTTAAAAACTCAATATGGGGCTTTAATTTTTACTTCATTAATCTTTGTCTGTTTCTTTATAATGGGAAGAAAACCTCAAAAGCAGATGATTGCTTCATTTAAGTAGTTTTCCATTAAAGAAAACAGACAGCGTTTGGAGCTCTTAAACCCAAGTTAATTGGGTTGGGTTTGTTAGTTTGTCTTTTGGTAGTGTCTATGTTATTTTAAATTCAAGTTGCAGGCAACGTCATGGAGAGAATTACTGTATTAGTTCATGGTGAAGAGCCTGCTGTCAGTTTGGAACCAGAGTTCTTATAGCTTTGCTTGCCGCTTCTTTATCCAGGAACTGGGTATTACTTATATATGTTTATTTCTATATTGGAGTGGGTGGTTGTTGTTTTAAATGTAGTTTTTGCTCCAAACAGCTTTGCAGGTCACTTTTTTAGCTTCATAGAGGGCTTATCAGTGAGGTTTGTGGTTGAGTAGATGAGTTTTACTCAAGTCCTCTGAACTGTTTCATGAGTTTTATTACTATCATTTTTAAGGAATGGTGGTTGTCAAGAAACTGGCAGGTCTGATGCTGTAGGTGCCGTGTTTGTTCTTTCTTGGCCACAAGTTACTGGGCTCACCTAGAGGTAGTGAATGCATGAATGCATCTTTTTAGGCTATGTCTGGGTCTTAAAATTCATGCTTGTTTAATGGGGGGGTGGGGTGTTCACCTTTTCTTTAACCTCTTGCCAAATAACTTGCTTTGAAAATGGAGCTAAGGGAGGTGCTTGAAGAACTTGATATACAAGTATCATGGGAAAAAGTCAGTTGCAGAAGTGCTCAATAGCCACAGTACTCACAGTACACATGCTTGGTGCCATCCGTACAGACTTTCCTGGATCTTACGTCCAGCCTCCACCTGTTTGGAGCAACTCTTCGTTCAATGTCAAAACACTCTCAGGAGTATCCACTGCTTAGGACAGCATCAGCTGCTCTACAGCAGTGTTGTTATTTGTAGTGGTTCATCGTGCCCTCTGTTACGTGAAGTACCTCCTACACATGGAAACTGCTTCAGAAACAACATACTGCGTTCTCATATACTGAGAACAGCGCACTGCAATGGTTCTGTTGTCACCGTGAAAAGACAGATCTGTTAACAAACACTGATCACAATACCTTGATCAAAATACCATCAAGTAGTATTTAGGAAAAGGACTTGCCTACATCAGAGGACAAGGCTAATGTCAAACCCTAGGGCTGAGTTAAAGCAAATGCCACATATTTTTCAGTATTAATACTTTACAAGATGCTTTAATCAATGTGACATAAAATACAGAAGTGCAAGGTTCTCTAGGAAATGAGAAGGCTCTGAAATAAAAAGGGGACATGGCAGCACAATGTGTTAGGAATATCCTAGACAGGAACTTTCCTTATTTGGAGATGCCTTTAGATTTACCCCGCTGAGATATCTGGAAGAAGAGTGGTGAGTTCCCACCCTACCTATTTGTATTGCAGCAGCAGCCAGGGATTATAACCAAGATCCTTGCTCCTTTATGCTAATAACTGTAGTAAAATACAGTGCCTTCTCTGAGCATTTTACAGTTTAATTGGGTAAAGCAGACAAAAGGTGGGAAGAGCACAAAGAACCAGAGCTGAAGTGGCTTCCTTAAGGTCACCCCATAGCACAGTGGCCGAACAACAAACAATATACATCTGTCTGGTTTCTATTCCCATGACTAATTCTCCAGCTTGTGTTTCAGATGCATTAATATCAATGTCCAAATAATAATCACGTTTTAAAATGTATTTTGAAGGTCTGTGAGCTGCCAGCCTGGCTTGATCGCATCCTAATGCTTTCCTGCAGACAGAAAATATATTGCAATTTAATGCTTAGTGCATTTAATAGTATTATATCTTTGTCCAGAAATGTCAAAAGTAAACAGAAATTGCTTTCTTAGTGTGGATAGTTGGTTGTTAGATTTATCTGTAGGGAGTATTTTCCAAATTGACAAATTGTCCAGAATAAGTTGGAAATCAATCCAGTCTGTATTGGCTTCCAGAATCCATTTGTTTGAAGGAGCAAAGAGAAAATAAAAGCCTACCCACTTCTTTGTTGAACAGTGATTTGTGCAGCGTGAGGAGTATTGCCCTCAACAGTCTAGCTGTTGCTGAAATGGGATCTGTAAGGCAGGCTCTGGTTTGTGTTTGACACAGGAATGAATATTCAAAATACAGTTTATGCATGCAAAAAGAGAATTAAGAGAGAAAACAGTGACTGAAATCAGTTGTATATAAATAGTACTTCTCATCTTTGCTTCTATTATTTTTTAGCAGAGGTTTAATAGAAATATGTCTCAGGTTTGTAATCCCAAGTAAAGAACAGTATATTTCAATGTGTGTAACTATTACACTGGCAGGCTCAGGTTGGTAACTAGTGCTGTCGTTTTCTGCAGATTGACTTTCCTGATTGGGGTTGGGGGGAGATAAAATGGGTTTCTAGCACACAATCTGCTGCTTGTTAGCTGTTGCTGTTGCTATAATCAAATGAGATTGTACCCATTATTAGTCCTTCGTAGAGGGAACACAGTGTTGTAAGAAATTGGTGTTGCTCTGTCCTGGTGTTGCTGTCCTGGTCCTGTGCTGAGCTGAGCACAGCTTATGCGTCAGTGTGGAAGGAAACAGCATGGAATATTCACTGGAGAATATTGATCACTGGGGGAAGTTCAGGAAAACGGGATCTGTTGCAGTGTGGTGTAGATGTGTTAGTGGTTGTTACTGCAGCAGATTGCTGGGGTTCGATAGAGGCAGAATGATGGGGTAGTCCTGTGTGTTAGGAGCAGAATAGAAAGGACTCACAGCTTTGGAGAGACAGGCAGCAGTGACTCAATAATGTCAGGCATTCGGCAGTGAGCTTCACCAGAACTACAGTTCCTGTCACAGAATCAGGGCAGTCAGCATATACTTACCTTTTCTGTCATAAACTGTGAAGGAGGAGTGTGGGGAAAGAGGGTTTTGTATTTGTTTTGTTTTCCTTATGGCATGGCTGCTGATAGTATCAGTTCACAGCACTGTCAGCATCGTCTGTCATGAAAAGAGATTTCACATTAGGAAAAAAAGCATTTATAAAGCAGGACATGTTGTTTGTTTTATTCCCTACTAGTGGATTATTGTGATGTGGCTTTTGCTTTCATGGGGTTTGTGGTAGTTCTAACCCATTTTATTTCCTAGAGGATAACGCATGAGGTTGGTTTATTCCATTATGTCTCTTTCACGGAGACAGGGAGGGAAAGGGGCAATGGGCGGTGGTAGTAAAGCAGTCAGATAGTGCAAAAGCTGTTACAAATTCAATTTGCAGAGAGCATTCTCCTCCTCTGCCTTGGGAATATTCATAATGTACCGCTCGGAGCTGCAGACCTTTGACAGATTCAAACTAACGTGGTGGTGTGTGCAAGTTTGGGGAATGCAGCGTAAACAGCAGGAGGCTTTATACATGTGGAGAAGAGTGGAATTACTTCAGTGTTTGGGGGGGTGGTGATGGGAGAAATGACTTCTAAAGTGTGTGCTGTGTTTTAACTCAGGTGATACAGGGGATTGTGTGTTAAAGCTGTGGATGGAAAGCAAAGTAAACGCTTTGGTTTGAGCCATTCTCAACCTTAACCGTGTCTTTTATGTCTTTTAATCTTGAAACTCGCAGTCATTCCACTGTCCTTCTCCCAAAAAGATGTCGTTCAAAAAGATGGATCCCAGCTGCACGATAGGATTTTACTGTAGAACTGTGCAGGACTTTGAGAAGGCATCTGAAGAAATAACGAAGGTAAGTGTGGAAGTGGCCGACTGCGCTCCTCAGCCGCAGCAGTGTGTGTGGGTTGTGTGTGGATAAGGGGAGAGAATCGGCTTCTCTCTTTTCCATAGGCTTAATTCTTGCTATTTATTCCTGCTTTTATACTCCTGAGAAACCCGGCTTGTTTCTCATCTCCTCCGGCGCTACCTGGGTTGTGTTGCGAGAGGCTGCGCAGGAATCGCGACAGGGCAGCCCACGAGGTGGCACTCTTGAAATGGGAATATTCCCGCAGCCAGCGTTGGTGCTGAGCCAGGGGGGCCGGGAGAGGCAGGCAGCCCCTCGGGAGGGACGGGCAGGGTTTTAGATGGAAGCGTTTGATCAAGCCCAAATTGTGGATTATTTCCTGTTAGCATAAGTGCTTTTTGTGGTGGCTTTTAAGTGTAAAGCAGTGGGTTTGTGGTATGGTAGTGCTGGTTTGAAGACTATGGAGCAAGTGTCACTCCGGAGATCTGATTGTGTCCTTCCACTTGAAAACCACTGGTATAGTGGTTCTGAAATGGTATAGCTCATTTAGCTCCAAATGTGACTTTTCCCCCTTGGTTATTGCAGTATGCGTGTGTATGAAATGCAGCATTAATACGTTGTATAAGCTGTGGGAACAAGTAACTGCGTTTGGTGATTTAAAGAAACAGTCTATGAAAGGATGCAGCAGCAGCAAGAGATGGTCACAATATTAATATCCTGACCACAGCAGTTGTCCCAACAGCACAACGAATTAATGTTTGTGCAGCATTTGCATGTCCTATTAAGTGGTATTATTATCCTAGCCAAAAAAGCATTTTTAAACATAATCCTGTATGTAATCTGTAGTAGATATTGCTTGATGCTCAAGTTTTCTTTGATTCTTGCCCAGAGAGATAGGAAATAGATTCAAAAAAGCAGAAGTTCCGAAGCAGTGACTATATGGGAAGTTTAAATAGTGAAGTTACTGTTCTTCTGTGTTTTCCTGTTCTGTCATGGATAAGAAAGCATGTAATAACATTAGGTAAAAAATAATCCTAATTACAGAATCAATTGCATTGCAACTTCTCTTTTTCTTTCCCTTCTTTCCTTTCTTTCAAGTTTGGGACTGAGCACGTTTCTGTTTCCTGAACATATATTGTGAAAATATTCATGGCTGATCCAAATCTCTTATCCTGTTATTTCACACAGAAATTCTTTAATATTAGTGACATATAGAAGTATATTTCAGGCACAGTAAGTTTGAAAATAGAGGGGCTTTGGATACAAATGTAATGTGAGGACCATGCTGTGATTTTTCACTCCTTTCCTTCAAATCCTTTGGGTTTTTTTCCTGCTTTTCTGTTCTTTCTCCCTATATTTGCAATTTGAGTGTGATAACTCTTGAATCAAGCACAGCATACTCCCAGTGTGCCCTACTAGGCTGGACTCAAAAACTGAGGCTCTGATGCTTTTTGTTTCCCTATCAAAACCCATCACAGCAAATAAATAACCCACTTGGGCTACACCTGCATTTACCTGTTTGTAGTCCAGGTTCTCTGCAGAATTGGACTGTTTGAGTGTTGAATTTGGATGGAGTTCAGCACAAAGAATTAATTATTGCAGCCACAACAGTGGCAGACCAAGTCTAATATTGAAACACTCAAATATATTGATACTTATCAATAACCTCTCTATAGAAATCATCACAGAAGTAGCTAAAGAACTGGCAAGTTCTGATGAACTGAGATGTGGATAATAATTAATCTCAATGGAGTCCCTCTTGGCTCTAGTTTAGGCCTTTTCCTGGCTGTGCAGCTCATGTTGTGTGTTGCCTTAGTACACAGAGGTGTTAACATGTGCCTATAGAGAAGGAAGGTTCAGGGAGGGTTAAACCTGAACAATGACAGTGGAGCTGCAGGTGTATTTCTGTCCTGCTTTGGTGAGACCATCTCTATGGTGAGTTTTCTATAGCAAACTTGCAGTGAGGAGCTGGCCTAAGTGCACCCATCCACTTCAGCCACCAGCACACAGCATCCTTGTGGCAGTCAGTTTGTGTTCCTGCCAAGCCAGCTTGTATCCCATCCCTAGAGACTGAACGGGTTGGCATCCAACTGTCTGATTTCTCAAGAAACAGAGTGTTTGTCTGTCCTGCAAACTGGTTTCTTCCTAATGCTCATCTGTTACTCTTTTGCTTATCACTGTGTGCATCTCTCCTGTATCTTCGTGCCCTTTTACCCAAGTTTCACATTGCAGTAGCCAAATGCAATTAAAATAGACAAGAATAAAGTGGGAAATTTCAGACCACAGTAAAAATCAAGGATTTTACTGCGTGATTGATTTATTACTTTTTAAAGATTCCCCTCAGACCCTGTCTTTTGTTTTTAACATTGTTCTTATATTTAGGGTTTTTTTACTGGTTTAGATGAATTGTTCTCATGAAATCATGTTTAGTGATTTTAGTTCTGCACACTGCATACCTCGAGGCTAATGCAGTTTTGTGTCAGTGCATCAATGTGCAGGGGTTTTAAAGCAAGTAAGAAATTTAAAAGGTAAAAATCAGTGAACATTTAAGTGTCCAAAAGAGCCTGAAAGGCCAAAATGTCTCTTAGTATTAGGTGGATTTTAACTGCTGTTAAAGGTGTTTTGCTGAATCTGGTTTAGTATTTATCATTCCCCACCACCCACCTTCTACATGCTCAGTTTTATAAAGCTATGAATGTAGATTTATATCTATATAGCTGTCTATATCTGTAGATGTAAATTTTTGGCAGCTTGGTATTGTCATCAGTCTGCTTTTAGCCATGTGCTCTTGATTGGCTTATTTACATACGTGTAAGTGTTGAAACTGTTAATAAAAGCACTGATTATTGTATGTGCTGATTCTACAATAAAAGCATCTCCCTGAGATGCAGAATTTGTGCAGCTGCTGCACTGCTTCTGTTTTAATATGGTTACAATAAAAACTGTAAAATGCCATCATCAGATCAATAGCAGTACTTACTGTGGTTCTTCATTCCCAATTAACGTTTTATCTGGTGTTTTACATTGTAGATGCTGAAATCTTCATCTAAGGAGAAATATCCCTTGTTTACATTTGTAAAGGGTCATTCTAAAGACTATGACTTTGCTTCCAGTCCGCTCCATGAAGAAAAACACCTTTTCCCTGAGGATGAAAAGAGAAGATTAAAAAGATTCAGCACAGAGGAGTTTGTCTTGCTTTAAGGACGTCTTACACAAGATTATTGGCAGCTGTCCTGGAGAACACTTGCTTTTTAGAAAACCCCAAATGTTTGTGTCCTCCTCCCCCAGGAAGGCAAGCTTGTGCTGAAATGGGTCTATTTTCATAGAGATGAGAATGTTTTATATGTTAATAGTCTTTAAAATGCCATTTATAAATGCACTTACTAATTATTTTTGTTCGCTACTACTTGGATGTGTTTAATTCACATTGTGCTAGTGAAAGATAGAGGCCAGAGTGTGCTGAAAGGTGCCCACAGCAGCCTGGTCTTGCCCCTCTTAAAAAGCTTGGCCAGTCCCCACAGCCCAGCTTGTGACCCTGATGTGTCAGCCCAGGACACATTCCAAGCAGAGGCTGCTGGATTTGTGGGGGTTTTATGTCATGGATGTGTATCCATAAGTTTTGAGACCATGTCATTTCTGTTTGTAAGGGAAGTTTGAGCTCTGTATCCGTGTGGGAAGGGGAAAACTTTAATCTGTCTTGTGAAGCCCAAATAATAGCTAATGCTGTAATCGTATGCACATCCCGAGCAGCACAGTGGGAGAGGTAAGTTTGATCTATCAGTAGTAATTGTCAGTTGCAATCCTGGTGTAATTACATAGGCTGAATTGTGAGTTAAGATACTATTTAGCAGTATGATTTTATAATGGTTTCTCATTAAGCTTGCTTTGGAGCCTTAATATGAGGAGTGAAGATAAAGTATTACCTTTCCCCACCATTTTTAAAGGTTATACTATTAATATTAACTGCAACCAATCAAAGCAGCTAAAGACAATTATTAGAAGAGTATTTGTTTCTTGTTTCAACTACTGTAACGTTGAGGTTTCTCTCCTGTTCGTGCAGCTTTTAAAGCAAAGCAAATGGAGGAGTGGATGTTAAAATCCTGGGCTGTGATCCTTAGTTTCCTTTCTTTTTGGCTCTGTGTTATTGCTGTACAGGTGATTCCTTGATAGTGTGTGTTCTCAGATTGCAACTCAATGTACCTGCATAGTTTCATGTTTTAACAGAGTAAATACAGTATTTAAAATACCTATTAACACTGCTTGGAAAAATAAAGAAGGTGTGAAAACATGAAATGCATGTGCCTTTTATATTAATATTAGATCCTCTAAGAATGATTATAATCCTGTATCTAAACCAATATTGTAAGGTGTAAATACTCTGTTTATTTGCAATAAAGGCAGGTTTTATTGGTGTGTTGTAAACCAAATGTTAACCTATTCTAAGTGCTGTTCAGGCACAGGAGACACAAATGTTGCCGATCCAAACAATAAGCATCACGTGGATTCATTGAAGCACCTTTTTCCCCATTTATGAGAAAGAAGTGCCTAATAGGTGGATTTGAGGCAGAACAAGATCTAGTCTATGATGTGTCAAGGCTGACGGGTGTGTTAGCATGTGTTAATTTGAGTTAATATTCCAAAAGCCAAAATGAGATTGTGTTTGCTTGTTTTCAGGAGACAAAACCCCAACCCACACATCATTTGTCTAAATTAGTAACCTCTGCACTGGTGAATCCTACTAATAGTTGTCATAATAACACTTGTTGATGCTGCACGTATGTGAGGATGTTTGCCTTGATCTTAATATTTTTCATTAATAGCCCAGAAGAGGGAGTAAACAACGTGTTTATGGAATTTAGATGTCAAAATGAGGAGAATTGTGAATGTCAGTGAGAGCTGGAAAATAGAAGGTTCCTGTGTAGTGAAGCACAAGTTAATGTAGCTCTAGCAAAAATAATGCCAAACTGTTGAGTGGTTCCTTTGGGTAACAGTGGGCAGGAAATTAGACATGAAGTTGTACTTTGCTTTCCCATTTAAACACAGAAAAGCAGCCCTACGCTGCATCATTAGAAGCTTCTGTCACAGAGCAGGGGGATATAATTGGTGTAATCGGGTTGTAGTGATGCTCTCCTTTCTGCTTACCTTTCCATGAGGAAGGCATTAACTAATTAAAGTGCACAGAGGAACAGGAAGATGATCGGGAGCCTGCAGGGATGGATTTAAGGAAGATTAACTTGTAGCTACATGGTTTTGTTAATCTATAGCTGAGGAGTGAGGGGAAGGAGGGAAGCACTAAGGTGTACAAGTACATAGCGTGGGGAAAGGAGTTGGGATAGGAAAAAAGAGAGACATTGTTGGGAAAGGGGAAAGTACTTATGGAAAAGCTTCCTGCAGAGGAATGCGAGGCTGGGGCACATCCTCACCCAGAAGTGTTGGTCTGATGTGTCAGGCTGTTCCAAAGCAACAAAGGCACAGGAAGGAGCAAGTGGATTAGTTGAATCAATAATGTCTTTTCCATTTACAGCTTCTGTTGTTGTAATAATAATAAGATATATTAAGCTTCAGAGGCTGTGATGCACCGGGGGCTGCAGTGTTGGAATGAAGCTGAGAGTGGTGCGGAGTTCCATAAGCTAACAAAATATATAGCTGTGCAGTGGGCTTTTCCCCCCAGTTATGTGATGTTCTTTTAATGAAAGTCACTGTACAACATTGATATAGGACTCGAGACATATATCAAAGTCCCACATCTCTTTTGAAAGACTTCACCCATCCTACCCCACTGCAGACTTCAGCCTTCATTACAAGTCTGGCAATAGGGAAGACATCAAAGGAGTGACTCTTCATCAAGTACGCTTGTGGTTTTAAACAGGCGGGGTGAAAGCAGATGGGTGTTCTGGAAATGCACATGATAAAATGGTAATGACACTGCTTGGTTGTTGTGTTTTGGCATCAGATTAAACCAAAGCTGCACACACCTGATAGTTCTCCCAAGTTTTCCATG
This sequence comes from Forpus xanthops, assembly GCA_032466535.1. Taxonomy (NCBI): domain Eukaryota; kingdom Metazoa; phylum Chordata; class Aves; order Psittaciformes; family Psittacidae; genus Forpus; species Forpus xanthops. The sequence continues at coordinate 26,144 of JASSUY010022042.1, forward strand.
CCTAGGCCTTCATACCTGTTGGGTTGCTGCACCCTTGCAGGTACCTCATGGGCTGATCTGTCCTGCTGCAGTACTGGTGGTGTTGGCTGTAATGGGACCTCGGGGATGAGTTTTCCTTCTTCCAGAACTCCATTGGCTGCAGGTCAGGTGCCTTAAAGAAACCCCTGTGTGCAGGTACCCACCTCAGTGAGCTGAGACAGAGGTGAGCTGCTAATCCAGAGATGTTTGCTCTGGTATTCTGGGAACAGAACTGCTCAAATGGAAATATAAGAACTATAGTATGTATTAAAAAGACATAGTTCTGCCATCCCAACAGCAAACTTCTCTGGAAGGGTGAAATAGTTGCATTTGTCTCAGTCTTTTTGCACCTTGTTGATAAAGAAACATGAAGGTTGAAGCACCTTTGATGAATTTATTTAAATAATGGATTCTTTTTTCTTCCCTTTTTCACTAAGGGCAAGAACCACCTCAGTACATGAACAGCAACTGGGTTCTGGTCCTCTAATGTTAGCATATCCTTTAGTGGGCCACAGTGGTGGTTTTATTAAGGCCTGATACACATAGTTAAAAGTTAATGACTATTCTCATGTTTGTTGTGGTTTTCATACAAGGCTTAAGCATGGACAAGCCCATGAGTAGCCCTGGGGCACACGGGTACAGTGGTGACACAAGTTAAATTACCAAGTTACTAGAAATGAATGGTTTTTGGTAACTGCAGAGGACTTTAATTGGAAACTATGTTAATCGTGTAGTAATTCTCTTTACATCTTCTGCATTAGCTCTTGAAAACCATGCAATTAATTTGTGTCATCACTGTTGCTGCTGCTGCCTTCAAACACAAACCAAAGGAGCATTAGTTACTCACACACCCAGCAGTGGCCTATTTTCTTAAAGGCCTTCCACAAATCACTGCTTGATTACTCGCTTGTCTGACAGAACCAGACTGCATGTACCAGGGAAGGAGGCACAGAGTAGCTCTTCTCAAAGTCTGAGCCTTTAATTGCAGCTCTGCTCCTGTGGGAGCAGTGAGGTGGGGGTCCCACAAGAACTTCTCCCTTGGCAGTCATGTTTTTCCCTCAATATTAGTTGGACACCCCTAAATGACAAGAATATGAGCAGGGAGCTGTAAGGCAGCTGCTGGATTTCCTTTCAATTACAATGGCAACTGGTGTTGAGGTGACACCACACATCCCTCAGCTAATTCTCAAAGCCAACAGTGGCTTCACATGCTGGACAAAACCTGCTCTTTCCTGGTTTCTGGATGAGGCAAGGCTGTGTGAGTCTGGATCTGTTTGGAGCAACTTCACTGCCTCCCGGAGGAGCCTACCCCACCTTGAGCTTTTAAAGTGATGTGGTAAGTACACCTGGCTGACATGTAATGTGGTGACATGCTCCTTAGTTAAAGCAGTAACAACAAACAAGTGGTTGCTCACTGGCTCTTGAGCATCAGGTTCATTTTTCAGCAATCAGTATGAAAATACAGTTGGAAAAGAGTGTGGATGTGAAGGAAGGAATCTCCCTCCTCCCCTGAGTGGTGGCCAGAGGCAGTCTGTCACTGCCCAGCTGTGCTGGGGAGACACCAACAGCCCCAATCTTGGGTTTTGCCCTTGCCCTTGGCTTACAAAGTGTCTATTGTAAGGGAAGTGTTTTGTGGTCTTTCTTTAACTTACCCCTCCAAAGCCAGAAGCGTTGGTGCTGAGAAGCAGACGTGTGATTTAGTCATGCACAACACAGCCAGAAGGCCACAACAGGGTGTTTGGGGAGGCAGGGTAGGGATCTCCTGTGTGCTGTTAATTACAGTAAGAAAAGGACTCACTGTGGAGACCTGATTTATTTCCATGGTTATTGATAATCTCTTAACTGGAATGATGGAATGAAAAGCAACTGTCGGTGACTGATGAAGGGTCAATAATGCCACAAATTAATGCGAACAGCAGATTTGAAATCCATCCTGCCCCACTTTCTGTTTATGCAACAATTTAATCCAAGGCAACACAGCTTTTCGGGTTGGCTGGAGCATCAGCTCTCCTTGGGCTACAAGGAGCCTCCAACAGGGCAGAATACATCAGGTTACTTTATGGTCCTTTACCACCCTAAAGTGGGTTACTGCGGGGTTATGGATGAATTTCTTCTTTCCAATGTGTAGGGTGCATTTCCTTAGTACTGCATGGAAGGCTCTGAAGCTTGGTGAGGTATAGTAAACACATGGCAGGATTTCAGATTAGCTCTCCTATGGGATTGCTATGGCTGGAGCCTCTTTTAGTCTAATGCTGCTTTCTGACAGCACAAAGCTGTTACAACCTCCCACTGTCTTCGTTAGACCATGCCAACAGTGCGTAAAGGGATCTTAAAATGCTGGTGACTTATTTCCATTGACAAAAAGATGTAAAGAGGCATTTGAGGGAGTCAGGATTGAGCCCTGAGTACTCATCATTTGATCCCAAGTTTGGGTATCAACAAGAGATGGTTTCTGTTCCTAACTGGGTGAAGGGAGCTTTATCAACAGTTCCCTGTTTGTAAGCAGTTCACGGGCAGCTGTAATTGTTTGAATCCACGGTGTGAACAGTAAAAAGAGCTTTACTTAATGACTGCAGCAGCTCTTCTCGTGTGAGAGCTCTCTGGTATTTATTCACACCAGAATTCACGATGCTTTTGTTTTCTATGAACGCTCCTGCAAATAAAAACTTGCTCACTCTAATGTTTATGAATAAATGTGGTCGTAAATGCCATCAAAGCAAATCAGCAGGGTTTTATTTATGCAAGAAGATGCACAAATAAATGTTTGCTGGTTTCGCCTAGCTCTAGTGGGTGTTTAGGCATGTGTTAAACCCAACGCTTTGTGGGCTCCCTGCTCAGCATTCATACATTATTCTTGTTTTCCACCTCCTCCTTTCCTATGCTCAGATCCTGCTGGTGAACCCCTATGTCCCAAAGGAATGTTAAAGTCAGTGCTTTAGGTATTTATTCACATCCAGCAGCTTGTTGGGTCAGCGGACAAGGTTATGTGGGGCAGTGGGATCACTTGTAGGATGCCCAGGATATTATGGCCCTATACTAAGGTAGACAAAGGAGTTATAGTTGCGGCCTCATGCTGTTTTGTGTATGGCACACAGCAGATACCCATGCTTTATTGGCATGTGCTCATTCAGGGAGCATGGTGGGTTGGGGTTTGAGTAGTACAGAAGTAGTGCAGGAGGTTATGGCCATCCTGCCCCAGTCAGTGCCCTAACTGAATACAGGAGAGGATTTTCTTTTTTAAATGTAAATGTCAAGCCTTGTTAAAGAAAACTAAAGTGCCCTGAAATGAATGTGGTAGGAACTGCAGAGGTGCTTGAGCCGGAGTGTCTGGATTTATTAGAGGGGGAACTCAAAAGGGAAGTCTTTCATGATCAGAGCTCAATCCTTAAACTGGACCATCTGCAAGTTGCTACAGGGTATTCTTCCCTGTGAGGGTGCTGAGGCGCTGGCACAGGGTGCCCAGAGAAGCTGTGGCTGCCCCATCCCTGGCAGTGTTAAAGGCCAGGCTGGATACAGGGGCTTGGAGCAAGCTGCACTAGTGGAAGATGTTCCTACCCATGGCAGGGGGTTGGAACTGGATGAGCTTTAAGGTTCCTTCCAACACAAACCATTCTAGGATTCTATGAATATAAGGCTGTTATGCAAGTTTACAAATTTCCCTTCAAAATCTGCAGTTAGGGACTGATTCCAGGGGTGAATTCTATGCCCCAGCTTCTAAAAACTGTAAAGAATATAATCCAAGACTTACCTCTTCCCAGGATTTATCCGTAAATCTCCCTTCTCTTATCCAGATCATTTGGGGTTTTGTACTGGCCACACTTTCAGGGGTTGGAATTGCAGACTCATGTTGCTCTGTTCCATTCCCTTGTTCCCTTGAGTTCAGAGAGCACAAGAGAACAGAATTTTAAAGACCTACACTGAGCAATAAGATAATCCCCATTTACAAATAGCACTGTCTAAAGGCATCTGACTCAACCCACAGAGAGCCCGAATCAAAGTGTACATCAGAACTTAAATGAACAGACTTAGATACAAACATATTAAGATGGAGAGTTCAAACAGAAAACTGATTTTTTCCAGAGGCTTATAGAGAAGAGCTTCATCTGACCACAGAGAAATACTTCAGCCCTGAACACTGACTTTAACCTGACCAAGGTCAAGCTTCAGTTCACAAGTGTTTGTGCCTCCCCTGGAGCAGGTGAGAAGATCTGCCATTGTACGGCAGTGCAGAAACCCGAAATCTGGTGTTAGTTAAATCCAACAAGCTCATGCCTTTGCAAATAGATGAGTTTTGGCCTTCACAGTTCCCTCAGCGGTTTGTTGTTTTCATGCTAATACAAATTCTTGTATTAATAGGAGCATGGCCTTGGGTTTCTCCATCCGTATGGGAAAAAGTTACTTGTCTGATGGTAAACAAAGAACAGAAGAATCGATTCACTGTCTTCACTTTGAAAAAGATGGTATGAAGCAATAGTGAAGCAATTTTAATTGTGACTGTGTAACACTTGCGATCAGTAAGATCATTTGTGTTCTGTTTTTAGGAATTGGGGGACTAAAGAGTACATAGAGCATTAGAAATGCAAAACATGACTGCATGTTCTCAGGATTTTGTCAGTGTTACATGAAAGAGCACTTGTGCTGGGATGCTCAGCTCTGAGGGTATTCTCTGTTCAGTGTGTATTTACAGAGATGTATGAATATTTGATTAATGAGTCATGGTCTCTGGAGAAATTTAATAACTGTACTGCTGTACAAAGCCAGCTCCTTAACTGTTAACACAGCTGCCAATAGTGTCACTGACACTGAAGCCCTTTCTGCATCTAATATATTCTGTGGAGTAAATTCCTTCGTTACAAGGGAATCCATGGGACACATTATGCAGTTATCTGGTTTGAACTGTTGCAGGCTCAATTTACAGGCCCTGATTTGTAAAGATTTTTCCAATGGAAACAAGCAGTGACACGTGAGCCATGAAGCAGCGGTTTCACAAGGATGTGTTGCTACAAAAACTAGTTTTAAGGTCAAGCCTAAAGAAGAGTTGCTTTAAAAGTTCTTGTGTGATAGGTAATAAACTAGGCATTATTATGGTCCAAATTGCCATTTTCATCAAATAGTTTTCTAATGCAACAGCATATTCAATATGCAGGTGAAATCAAAGCCATCAAAGCTATTGGTTGTGTGTGTGCCTTATGTTTGTAGAATCCAGGTTATAAATGTTAAGTGAACAAAGGAGGAAAATACTCATCTGAAGCAGATGGATCCAGCAAATCCTTACCACCTTAAAACTGTATCGGGAGGGAGTACTCAAATGAGGAGAGATTGTCCAGGGGGTTGTGATTTGCAGGATGGGGCAGAGGCTTTCTCCCCCCCATGATGTCAGACCAGAAGCATCCTTCTTTTTTTGCTGAGCATCTTCCCAAGAATAATTCTCTCCTAATTTTGTTATTTCTCCATTTTAATTCCTAATACCTGTGAATAGATGAATTGCCACTGATGAAGTCAGGTGTATGTTTTAGTAGTGTTACTCCAGTTCAACTGCTTTAAATAATAGGGAGAAAAATGTCAGAAAAAGATAAATTTAGTGCAGAGGCTTTCACTGGAAGCTTTAACTGCAGGTTAGAATTATACATGCTATGCAGAATTTCCTGCAACACTTCTCCTTTGGGCCACAATGCATTACAGCAGACATATAATGAAGCTGCTATAAAATCCTTGGTAATTAAGGGGGATTTGACAGTAATTGCAACAGTGAATCAACTTAATTATTACCTGTTTCAAAGAGAGCTAACCTGATGTTATAATCTAACCTTTCCTACTTCGAAAATGAGAGATTAAACAAGTATATGTAGCATTTAAGAATTAAATCTGTTGAGATAGAATGATATTAATATACTTTTCCTATACATTCTATATATGTGTGTGTGTATAGGTACAGTGCAGCTAAACGAGCAGCACCATAAGCTGACAGACTGCAGATACACTGACTGTATGCATTCATAAAATAAACAGAACCCAGTCTGCATCGGAGGCGAGCCAGCTTCTCTGGTATTTGCTGGAAGCATGGGGACCCATAGAAAGACCATTGCTATAAACCGCTACGACACACACAAGCCTAGTTCCTTGAACAGCCTTGTAAAGGGGAAGTGATGGATGTATTGTCTTCCCGTGCTTGGTTTTAAGCAAACTAGTCTGAAATACATTTAGGGTAGGCTGTAAAGCTGCAAAAGGGAGAAGCTGCCTGAGGACTTCCCAGCCCTGCAGCACACAGCCCTGATGTGGCTGCTGTTGTGATCCCTAAACCATGGAAGCACAATATTGGAGCTTTCAGTGTTACAGAGTGTAGAGGAGATTATCCTTTGTGCAAAACTGGCTTGCTGGTTTTCAGTGGTACATGACTTGCCCTTGAACTGGACAGAAGCTTCATACAATGCCTTCCAATTTGAAACTGGGAGATGAGCTAAAGAGCTCCATGATTACACAGTAGCAATGTCCAAACCTCCAGCTGCTTTCTTACCCTGCCTTCAGGCAGTCACCATAAACACCAAGGAGCCAGTAGCTTAACAGAACATTGGTCTTGTCATTCCTACATCAATCCATCTCTTTCACCTACTGCATCAAGTGATGAACACCACACCACTCATTCTGTGTCTATTGGCTGAGCCCATAACTACAAGCATCCCTTTTGCCTATATCTTCAGAGATTTTGAGGCGTGTTACCTGAGAGTAGAGGGTGTCAGAGGGTCACTGATCCAAATCCTTCACAGAACTCTTCCCCAGTGTCATACCTGGGGTACATGCAGTACCATGTCCACAGCAGATGCATTTCAGCAGTAGCATTCTGAAAGATAAAAGGTGCAGTAATTAAGCACTAGCTCTGAAGAAGTGGGCATCATCATTGTCATCATCATGAAAACTTGCCACAGCAACTTTCATATGAAGTTCATCTGCAAAGCTGACAAAATCAGCTTCAAGTCTTGCTCTGAGGAGGGGTTTGACCATCCAAGAGAGGCACTGAGGGACTGACTTACGCATGCCCTTAGAATAAATCTGCAATGTTTGCTTCCTCTTGTTCTGTTGTGAAACACTAAATTAGAAAGACTTCTTGTTTGTTTTCTCATGTTCCGGCCCATCACATGCTTCTATTAATAACTATTTTTTATTACCATAGGCCCCAGCTTTCAGGACGTTATCAAGTTGAAGATGTTGAATAAACACATAGGTTAAACATGTCACCTGCCGTGGATATGTAAGTGAGCTCTATGCAAGAACAAAGTCTGAAATTGCATTAAGCCAAAGCCATCTTTAGGACACGTGTTCTTAGAAGATTACAGCTGTTGAATCTGCCTTAAAGTAAACCTGAAAGTCTGCCAGGCTTTGAATAGTGTTGTGCAGTAAAAGTGGTAGAAAAAGCCAGTTCAGCTTGGTAGTAATAAGAAAATCTCATTCTATTGCTGGCCTTGTGATTGTAAATTAAGAATGAGCACCTAACTTGCAGGTGAAGGCAGGCTGTGAGTTCTGAGAGAGATATATATATATATATATATATATTCTCTTTAAATATATGTATATATATTATATATGTAATATATATGTGTGGGTACATATATGTTATTTATCTATATAATATATATATATATAGTGTGTATATATACATAAAATAGCTTCATAACTGTTCCATTAAACTGTTGCAGTCTCAAAGTACCTAGGAACTCATCCTGGGACATGTGCCCTAAGTGCATCACACCTGTAGTTGGTACCAAGGCTTTTGCTTAAGATGCCCCTTCCTGAAGCCATAAAAAGTTCTGCTTCTACATCTCTTATTCAGTAAAGGATAAGACATTCATAGAATCATAGAGCCATAGAATGATTTGCGTTGGAAGGGACCTTAAAATCACCTAGTTCCAACCCCTTGCTGCAGGCAGGGAGACGTTCCTCTAGACCAGCTTGCTCCAAGCCCTGTCCAACCTGGCCTTGGACATTCAGGCTCAGCTTCTTTGGTAGGATACACACTCCAAAGACTTCTGATCTGCCCTCCATCATATGTTCGTTTCTCTTAATGGGAAGTCAGAACAGTGTGCTTCTGGGAGGAAGATGCTTATTTCAATATCCAGCTGAAGAATTGGACCTTCCCTCCACTGCAGTCCCTGAACAAGTGGATCCTATTGAGAGACCTGCCTGCTATGGAGATCCAGGAAGCATTCTAGGAACTGACACCAGTATTGTTCCAGTCTGGAAGCTGCTTGAGCACAATGTGAGACAAGCCCATGCTCGGAGAGAGCAGGGGCTCTCTTTCTGGTGACAGCAGTATTTCTCTGCTCAGATGTAAGTAAAGGAAATGTAGACTTTAAATAACAAATTTTCACTGATGCCTTTTGCTATTTCTACAACGCATTTTAAAATAAATGGGAGATTAACACAGAGAAAAGTACTTAAGGTGCATGCTCAGTAACTATTTTTTTCATAACATTTTAATGGATCCAGGGTTGAGCTCCACTAAAATCTGGATTTATTAGAAACGCTCCATGCATTTCAATGGAGTTTTTCTCATGAATCTAGATATTTTACGTTATTTCAGTCGAGCTGACCCTCTGATTCATTAGAAATGCTCCAATATAACCCATGGAGCATTTCTAATGATTCTGGTTTTACTGCAAATCCAAGGGTCAGCTGTACTGAAAACAATAGTGCTAACCCCTAGGTTTATTAGAAAAATGCTTTCTGTCTCAGTGGAGCATTTCTAATAAATCACATAAATAGGGATCTCCCACAAAAATGCTCTACTGGTGAAACAGGAAAATGGATTTGTTGTTATTGAGATCTTTTAAGAACAAAGATTGTTTAACAGGCTTCTTTTGTTCCTCTTTCTTATGTCATCCCTCTTACCTAGAGTTTAGGTCTTCACTTAGTAAATATTCCTCATTGTGATGGAGGAGCTGTCATTGCCAGGTCGGAGTTCAGGGGTTTGGTGCTGCTGGCTGGAATGGCTCCTTTCATACTCTGCTCACTCTGCTCCTGCTACAGCAATGGGGGAGGAGAAAGGGTAAGTGTTAAACCAGCTCAGCAATGGGTATCACCGTTGATCCACTACATCCTGTGCATGATGTAGTGCACATGAAATTTATCTGCAGCAGATGACAATGGGATTTTTTTTTTTTTTGATGTTTAAGCTAGATTTTTTATCAAAGTTCTTTGAATTTCGCCAGCAAATAATGTCATGAAATGGATGTGCCATTTTGTCAGGACACAAGGAAGATAAAACTAACTCACACATACCACCTAGACAGGCCTCTCTCCACTCACCACACATGTTACGAAGAAAGCATGACTTCCAGGCTGAAGTTGTGGAGAGCCATCACCATCTTTGGATCATCCTCCACTGCAACAGCTCTGCTCCTTATGCCTTTGTATAACTGTCTGTACATACATGGATGCACAGGCTATTTGGAGGCTGTTGGACATGTGGCTGTGTTGGAAGAGCCTCAGCAAGAGCAGGTTCTGCATGGGGTGCTGGCAGGAACAGCAATCACAGGCATGCACTGATGAACTCATGTGTTGACCAAGTCCAGGATGGATATATGCCTGTGATGTAAAATACATAAAAAGCCTTGGTAAGCTGAGAGAAAGCTTTCTGTTTAACAGAAAAGGCCAATGAAATAGTTTCAATGACTCAAGATTTAGTTAGAATGTTCCATATTTATTGAGAATATTCTGTACTGTCCAGACATTTCCCTGCAGTTCAAATACCCTACATAAACCACAGTTGCTGCTTTTGGATTCCTTGTTCTCTCTGTGTAAATTGCAAATCCTTGGCTAAAAGGCAGTTAGTCTCAGTTTGACCAGTGTTCCTCAGTCTCAGTTTGACCAGTATTCCTCAGTTTCACTTTGACCAGTGTTCCTCAGTTTCAGTTTGACCCGTGTTCCTCAGTTTCAGTTTGATCAGTATTCCTCAATCTCAGTTTCACCAGTATTCCTCAGTCTCAGTTTTACCAGTATTCCAGCCCTCTTCTCCCCACTCCCCAACAACTCCAAGAAATCTGCTGACTGGTTTCTCTGAAAGCCTGAAAATAAACCATGCTGAAGTGGTGACAAATTCCCAAAACCAGAAACTCCACTTCAGAATGATTGGTGTATCTTTTTCTCTGCTGTTTATCAAGTTAGATGGTTTTACCCAGCAGGGAAAACTGAGAAATCCAGAACGGAGTCATAGAAAAACAAAAGGAATTTTACCTACAGGGTGCTGGATGTCTGCCCACCTGCCTGGTGCTTGCATATAGGCTTGTTTCTTTGCCTGAGTGAGGGAAGATGCTGAACCTGTCTGCTTAAGTTACTGAGAATCCTTCATGAGGGTTGGATGTGTGTGACCACCAGCGATTACTGTGTTGTGAGGTTTCTCCCATACACAAGTTCATGCTGCCAGCACGGTTGTCCTCTAAATGATAAGCAAGATCTTTAGCAGAAATTGGAGGTCAGGGTGGGAGCCTGCTTGGTCAGGAGGATTACAGCAAAACCAGCAATGGGATTTCAAGGCTTTTCCTACCCCGAGGGACTGGCAATATCACCACCAGCCAACCTCCCCCCTACCCACTCAGATGAGATACAGCAGTTTATCATGTCAAGCCCCGCTGCTGAATGCTGTGTCTAGGGCCTCTGGCTGTCAGAGACAGGATTTCATCTTGGGGTCCCTAAGGCCATATAGAAAGCCTAAAATGTTCATTTATGTTTCTTGTTGTCTGGCCAAATCTGTGTGTGCTTAAAAAATATGCAGAAGTTTAAAGGCTAATCCCTGATTATTGTGGTTTAGGAATTTACTTGGCATTATAATAAGTTAAATCCATTTATTGTTATAAACAGCGATGTCTTTGACAACTCTCAGTTACTTGACATAAACCATTCATATACAAAATGCTTCCCTCTGTGATGTTACTTTCTGAGCTCAATCTCTCATTACTGTTTTGCAAAGCAGCTGCGTTAAAGATAAATATCACAATACAGGTCTAATTCATAGAGTTATCAGTAAAGATGGATGTACAGTGAGCGAGTACTTACGCATAGGGGAATTTGCACCTTGGTTTATCAGAATTTGTGATATGTTTGTGATCATAGATGCTGTGGACAGTGTTCCTGTAATCATCCCTGTGTTTATAACATACAGATTTATGTGCTTTATGTATATATGCAATGTATCTGGGTAGATATAACTTAATCTGCTGTTCAGAATTTATTTCAGCTTTCCACATGAGCTCTTTTAAACCATTTTAATTGTTGCAGAACCCAAATCATTGATGATAACTCTTTTAGGAATTGTCATGCTGTCTATAAATATTTAGCGACTGGATTGTGTTTGCCAGTGTATTCCTGTATTACAGATGAAAAGGTAGCATCTGCTGAAATTAAAAGTGGTCACATTTTCGCTGTAGCTTAATTAAATGCCAAAATTTATCTGCATTAACAACAAAGTGCTGAAATTTATTGATCAATTCACATGATATAAGTTGACAAATGGCCCGAGCAATTCCCATAATTTTCTACACGTGTTAAAATTTGTAATGAAAAAGAAAAAAAGAAGAATACTATATTAACATGAAATGTGAAATGAAAGGGGGGTTCTGTAATGGGAGTGGGTGCCCCGGGGCAGTAAGCTGTGTTTTCCGTGCCCTGTCCAGGCGGAGGCTGTTTGAGCTGTGTACAGATGGTCCTTTGACAGTCCTACAGCTGTTCTCCTAATTGTCCATTAAGTGTTCTATTGATTCTCTGATTCAAAGTACACGTCTTTCAGCTCAAGCTATCGTGTGAAGTGGCAGACACATTCCTCCTAGAATGACAGAGCTGCTTGAAACCTAAAAATGTGGGCTGCCAGTTTCAATTGAGGATCCCGCTTTCAAAGGAGAAGGCTTGGTTAAAGGAGCTTTGTAATAGCTGGTTAGATTTTAGTTTCTAAACTTTTAGCATCAATCAATTAAAGCAGCAGCAGCAGCACGAGAAGTTTTAATTCCTTGGTAAGCATTACGGATCATGCCTGCCTGATAAAATGCTGCCCAAGGATCCCGGGCAGTGATAGTAAGGATTAGATCTTGTTTAGCTCTATGCAGGCTTTTTTCCTCAGACCCCTTTGACATATGTAATGATATTCTCATTTGACTTGCAAGTTCACTTACAGCATTTTTTTAAAGGAAGATCATCTGCAATTCCAGATTATGCCAGTCAGAAGCCTGTTTAAAATCATCCTCCTTTAATCTGGAGAGAGAAAGAGAAGATGCGTATCTGTTGCAAGGACCATAAATCTTCAAAGAAACAAATAGCCATAGATAAAACTGTAAAAGTTATTTAGTTCTCTTCTGAAAGAGGTTTATTAATCTAAAATTTCCAGTCCATTGTGTCATGATTTGGTTATCGCACTGTATCTCATTTCTTGCAATTGTATAAGCCTTGTGTATCAAGCAAAGAGATGAGAGCCTCATAGCTTAAACTCGATCAGTTGTATTCAGATATATCACTAGAGCTGGGGGGGGGGGGAAATTGAAACATAAAAAATAGCCAGTTGAGCAGAGATTTGGACTGCACAGATTTCTGTTCAGGTTTCCTCTTATTTTAGTGAGATGTCTGTGAAGGGATTGTATTATTAAATTGAAAGCGAATTTTAGGTTCTTGTTTGCCTTTTTAAAGCATAATTCCTGGTAGAAAGAACACAAACAAACTGGTTATAGACTTACTACTCGGGAACCATCCGCAGTCGCTGTGCACAAAATGAGCTTTCCCCATATGTCATCAGATCTATCTGCCTTTATATTTTGCTTTTTAAAAATCCCCATCATTTAAATGAGACATGAAACTGTTTCCGATAAAGCTTAAAATAAGGAGAGTTATTTCTCTTCAAGATTTTTATCCTTTATAGTTAATGAAAAACCACTCTCCTGTGAACGTTTAAGATCTGCTTATTCTTTAATCATCCCTCCTTCCATCATTGCCCATGTTAGTTTTCACACCACAGCTACCTTTGCTTGGTTGTATCTCTGATAACCTTTACTTCTGGGTTGCTGTTGGTGGTGATTCAGTATCAGCTTCACCAACATGGAGGCTAACAGATGACTTGGACCCATCAATCAAATTAGTTACAGCCTTTTAATTTAAACAAGAAGCTTGCTGATTTGAACAGAATTAGGTTTCTTTCTTAACCTTAACCTATTTGTCTTGAGGACACTGAATTCACAAGCATCAGCAAAGGTTAAGCCTGAGAAGCAAGGGCACTAAACTAGATGGGATTCCAAGAATTCAAACAAAATTTGTACTCATGCATCAAAGGCAAACCAAGGAAAAAAGAGGGGAAAGAAGGAAAGAAAAGGGAAAAAAGGAATAGTGTGTAAGGGGAGGCAGTTGACATTTTATAACCACAGTTTCTCTCCCTATTCCATAAAAAAGAATAAGTGTCAAACTAAAGAAGTAGCTTAGGAAGCTGTAGAATATGTTACAAGACACCTTGTCTCACTTTAGGGATCTAAGTTTTGGGTTGGAGGCATGGGGGCAGTCCCTAAAAGCCCCTTCCACCAAAGGCACTGCAAACCACCCATTTGTTTTCACCCTCCCAAGAGGAAGCTGCAGAGTCTCCTTAAGATAATAAACCAGCTATTGATACCTGCAAAGCATTTTGTAAATCTCCTTTCATTCCAGCACTTCCAATTACGCCATTAGCCAGGTTTTTAAGGAGATTTTTAGAAGCTTTCAAGTGTAGACTTTTGTCTTGTTGAATGAACTTCAGCTACACTAAATTTTAAGTAAATTTGTGATGACTGAGCAATATACATTGGCTGAGCTAGAATCCAATAACCCACAGGACAAATTAATTTTCAACAAAAAGGGCAGAAACCTCAAGTGCCATGAGTCTATGGAATCTCAGTCTATCTCTCTGGAGCCATTTTTGCAAATCACTACAGCTATTCATAATCTAAATCAGTCTCCTTTAGCAGCAGAAAGATCTTTTTTCATGACAAAACAGAAGATGACATTCATTAGTGCCTAACTTGCATAAGCTACCTTAAATTTATTGGTGCTCTCATACTTATCTGGGTAAGGATTCCTTTGTCTACAGCTATAGGAAAATTCCGGACGTACTACTTAAAAATATAAATTGTCACTTTTATCAGAACTTTTGGCAGTTTACTTTATTTTAGAAGTAAAACTGGTGGTTAAGGTTTTAAGACTTCCAATGGGCGTTGTTTCAATCATGGTTAATATGTACCCAGGATAGCAATACCGATCTAAGTGAGCAGTTGTACAAAAATCCAGAGAACCGGCGCTGCCTACAGCACTGGGTGCTAACTTTTCCCTGTGTTTAAGTACAACTTATGGTACTACAGGAGAACCTTATGATCTATGTGTGTATTCAGGGTGGAAAGCCAAATCCTTGGCTGGTGCTGATGGTGGATGCCTACAGAATTGTCTGGACAGTGTCTCCCTCTTCTCTGAGGGATCGTGTCTTACATGCAAGGTCTACCAGGTCATACCAACCCTCTTGCAAAGATCACATCTCCTACAGAAACTGCAGTGTCTCATTGTTGTAAAAGTGCACTTTCAAGTCAGTATATAGGAAATAAAATATAAATGGATTTGCTTTAATGTGATGCAAGTGAATACTGGTCTTCATCCACCTGTTTTATAAACTCCATTTCTTGTCTTGGGTACAGGCTGTTAATTCTTAAATGCTTTTAGCTTGATGTCTCCTACTTGGGATACAACTGCAGGAAGTATTGTCGCCTAAAGATTGACATACATGTCATTTGTACAAGTGATTTTTCTTTCTTCATGCAGAAAGAAATGGAATAAGCATCTGTGGCAGCATTTGTTAAAGCCTGGGTAATGCTAAATGATCACAGAGTTGCTCTAGCCCCAGAACATACAAACGTGTTTTCAATTACAGTTTCCTTCATAGGGTGAAAGTGTCCAGGGATGTTTGAAGGACAAACGAGAGATAGAAAATCATGAGAATGTTAGTGGCTATGCCTGCTCTTTCTCTCTGAGTGGAATGACTCTTCATGGTAGGTCCCACACTGACAATGGAAATCTACCTGAATGGAAGCAGCAGGTATTTTGCTTCAGAAGACATGACCTCAGTCACAACTGCTATTATGGAGCTCTAAGGAGTAAGTTTAAAATGGCAAAAGGTCTGCTGTGCTGTTTAAAAGGTTTTCGGGATCCTGTTTCTAGTTTTCCATTCCCATTGGTGAAAAGAACCCTCAAAAGCAACTATTGAACTACTTCCAGACAAGACAACAAAAGAAACAGCTCCTACAGTGCTGCAGGGACTGCTCTGATTCTTATTGAAACATAGATTCATAGAATAGTTAGGTCAGAAAGAACCTTAAGATCATCCAGTTCCAAATCCCCTGCCATGGGCAGGGACACATCATGCTAAACCATGTCACCCAAGGATCTGTCCAACCTGGCCTTGAACACCACCAGCGATGGAGCATTCATAACTCCCCTGGGCAACACATTCCAGTGCCTCACCACTCTCACAGTAAAGAATTTCTTCCTCAGATCCATTCTAAACTTCCCCTGTTTAAGTTTGAACCTGTTAACCCTTGTCCTATCACTACAGTCCCTCATGAAGAGTCTATCCCCAGCATCCCTATAGGCCCCCTTCAGATACTGGAAGGCTGCTATGAGCTCTCCACACAGCCTTCTCTTCTCCAGGCTGAACAGCCCCAACTCTATCATTCTGTATTCATACAGGAGATGCTCCAGTCCCTTGATCATCCTCGTGGCCTCCTCTGGACTTGTTCCAAAAGTTCCATGTCCTTTTATGCTGAGGACACCAGAACTGCACACAATACTCCAAGTGACATCTCACAGAGCAGAGTAGAGGGGCAGGATCACCTCCCTTGACCTGCTCGTCATGCTGCTTTTGATGCAGCCCAGGATATACTTGGCTTCTTGGGCTGCAAGCGTACACTGCAGTAGTCTCATGCTCATTTTCTCATCAGCCAACACCCTCAGATCCTTCTCCTCAGGGCTGCTCTGAATCTCTTCCCTGCCCAACCTGTAGCTGTGCTCGGGATTGCTCTGACTCAGGTGTAGGACCTTGCACTTGTCATGGTTAAACTTCATGAGGTTGGCATCAGCCCACCTCACAAGTGTGTCCAGGTCCCTCTGGATGGCATTCCTTCCCTCCAGCGTATCAAACGAACTGCACAGCTTAGTGTCATCTGCAAAGTTGCTGAGGGCGCACTCAATCCCACTGTCATTACTCTGATTCTTATTCCTACCAAGCGGTTTCAATCCCAGCAGCTGATTGGAAGCAAATACAGCCACATCTTTGTAACTTCTAGAGGATGGGTGAGCACCGTTTGGCTCCCAAAAGGACTTGCAACACATATATTTCAAAATTCCTTCCTTTCTTTTATCCTCAGTTGTAGCCATAATCCTTTGTGACTGACTTCTTTTTCTTTAAGCAGGAAATTCATAGGAATAGTGGTGATTCATAATTTTGGACCTATTGCAGACTGTTGTAGTAAGTAAATGAGGCTAATACTTAGCTACAGAAAGCATATTAAAATTAACATTACCTTCATGTGTCCGTATGTCTAGGAAATCAGGCTAAAAGAAAAAAGCAAAATTACTTATCAAGGATTCCTACCAGAGCCATAATATCCACTGTGTTTATTCATCAAGCACAGGTCCTGTCTCAGACGGAGTGAGAGCGTTCAGATTAAGGGCTGGAAAATGTAGCAGAGAATTTGCGGTGTAGATGGGAAAACTCTTATGACTTGTTTTGCACAGTCTTTTCCCCCCAAATTTGATTAAAAGTTGAGGTGAGCTCTTATTTTGGGCCATCTTTCTTTGGAGAAAAGGCAGCAGTGTAATTCTTGTTTTATTGCCTGTGTGCTGCTCCTGGCTCTGCCTCAGTGGATGACCTTGGCTAGTCATTTCCTTTCTCTAAAGTGGCAATTGGGCTATTTACTCCCTTCCCATAGGTGCTAGGAAGCTTAATTAATATCTGCTTTGAGATCCTCAAGAGGTGCTAAAGTGTTACTATATACTAAAAACAATCTTTGTAGCTCTAAACATAGACGAGAAAAGGGACTATAAAGTAGCTGTCAGTTTGGAAGGTGCTGTAGGAAGTGTACAGGGTGAGCATATAATGTGCTGCCTCTGTTCCTGAAAGCACAGACCTTTCTGCAATGACCCTTCTGTGTGACTTCCATCTCTGTAAAACAATTTTCCCATCCAAGCTCCAAACTCTACCAAATGACTCTCCTCCAGCCTATTTTCTTCAAGAAACAGGGGAGCACCCTGGCAATGGATGACAAACATCGCTTTAGGGGGAGGAACACACCTTGCCTCATGGGATCTTAATATGGAACAGAAATCCTGCTGGAGGAGCTTCCCTGGTGCTCCTGTACAGCACCCTGGATGTGCAATCTGTGCCTTTTTAGCAAAGCCTGTGATTAATGAAATACGGATGGCTACACACTGATGCCTCATTGCAGCTCGGCTATGCTGTGTGGTTTGCTCACCTGAAGAATGTGGATGACACTCATGGTTAGTCAAGAGAAGCTGCCAAGCGTCCACTGATATATAATACAGAGACTGCAGCATGCAGAACTTGTAAGAAGAACAAAATCAGGTTCTCAGCCTCCAGAAATTACCATGTATCTCAAACCAACCTTCAGACAAAGTTATTACATTGGAGTGAGAGCAGATCAAACCCGACTGTAATGTTTGCTTATTATTGTCAGTTTTCAAACCAGCAATCTGTGATATCTCTGAGCAATTTGTCCTTTGATTTGAAGCTGATTGAGGGCAGAACAGAATGGCTCAATTATAAAGTTACAATAGCTGGATCTCTTAGAAGTGAGCCTAACTTAATTTCAGCTCTGCCTGGTTCTGACGAAATCTCTGCTGTAATTTGGCAATCTTCTTGGGGCAGTCCTGAGGGGGTAGCGTAAAATAAGAAGGCAATTCACTTCCATCAGGCATCTGGGTTTGCAGCTTAAGCCGATGGTATTGAAATGAAGGTGAGATTTGTTTAAAACTCTTCTGGAGTGAAACAGCCATTTACAGCTGCTGCCATATTTCAGCATGGAGTGGCAGCAGGGAGGGGGAACTGAGTTAAGATGCAGGTGGGATGACCGGATCCATACAAGAATTCAGCATGTTCTCCTGGAGAATGGTGAGGTTCTTGAAAACTGAAATCAGAGTGATCCGAAATGTCATCTTCAGAGCATATACAATTTATGTGCTTTAAAAAGAACAGACAATAAGAGCTCTAAGAATGGAGGTGCAAACTCTGTTGTGCCCACAAAGCCTCTAAGTACAGCCCCAGCTAGTTCAGGATCATTGCCCCCTTTCCTGAGGGCAAAAGGAGGGAGCTACCATTGACTATTGGCTCTTTGGGCCTTCAGCAGTGTTACTTCTAGCAGCCAAGATGCCCAGCAAGATTCCTAATAGGAAAGCTAACAGAGGTACAGCTTACAGGGGTGTGGGTAGGAACCATGTAATTGTTAAGAGAGCAACTACTGCAATGAATGGCTGAGAAGTGGTTTTTAGCCACCACATGTGCTTGCCATATAATTGCTACAGCCTTTAGACAGCTGAGGTAGCCCACATTGCCCACCCACTGTCTTTTCCAAAAGATTTGGGGAAGTGACTCAAAACATTAGTTAAAATTTAATCAAAGCATTAATAAAAATTAAAAATTAATCAAAGCATTAATAAAAGAAAGTTGGTTCATCTCCAGCATTTAGGTTAACCTGCAACAGTGCTCAAGTATTTCCCAAACATGAAATACGTTGGGTACGGCAGTAGGAAATGAAGCAGTTTGCTTAGGAGGGTGTTTGGTCCATTACAAAAGCACTGGGGTATCTCTGTTCTGGGTGTTACCAAATCAAAACTGCTGAGATTGGAGATTAGGTCGTTTTTTTGACCACCAAAGTAGTCCCTTTTGGTTAAAGACGAGTCTTGGAGGTGCAGAAGCTGGTGCTGGGCTGCCTAGCTCATGTAGTGATACACTGTGGGCTTTTGTGCTGCTGCAGGAGGAGGGATACTTAAAAGACTTAGGGGTCAACCTTTTCAAGGGAAGCAATTCTTCCCCTTTAAATCATCACAGGTTTAGGGTTTACCTTGCTTCCACCACCCTTTGAAGTGGTTATTCTTATGTCTTCTGCACAATGACAGGATCAGAGTGAAAGGACTGTCTGCAGCCAGCATGCTGCTGGGCTGTCTATAGGAGTGTTGCTGGGCTTTTGCCATCAGGGTGATCAGGGTCTGGAACACCTCCCATATGAAGAGAGGATGAGAAATTTGTTGCTATTAAGCCTGGAGAAGGCTGCGTGGAGAGCTCATAGCAGCCTTCCAGTATCTGAAGGGGACATACAGGGGTGCTGGGGAAGGACTTTTCATGAGGGATTGTAGTGATAGGACAAGGGGTAATGGGTTCAAACTTAAACAGAGGAAGTTTAGAATGGATATGAGGAAGAAATTCTTTACTGTGAGAGTGCTGAGGCACTGGAATGGGCTGCCCAGGGAGGTTGTGAATGCTCCATCGCTGGTGGTGTTCAAGGCCAGGTTGGACAGATCCTTGGGTGACATGGTTTAGTGTGAGGTGTTCCTGCCCCTGGCAGGGGTTTGGAACTGGATCATCTCAAGGTCCTTTCCAACCCTGACTATTCTATGATTCTGTGATTCTGCCCTCTCTGCACAGTTAGGGTCCTTCCCTACCAAAGGTTCTTCTCTCTTTCTGCTGCAGCTGCTTCTTTCTCTCCCAGTTTTTCCTCAGACTTTTCAAAGCCTTTATAATCAACGGACTGAATATTATGAATGAACTAAAACCAAATGAACAAACTGGCACACAGACCTCAAAATCAAGCCATGAATATTCAGTTGTGGTTTCCTCCATGCTGCCTCTCACCAGAATTGCACAAGAAAAACTGCACCTTAGTTCCAGGCTTGCCTGAATCTCTCCAGCTTAAAAGACAGATGAAGTCATGATAATGACAATATTCCACTGGGTCATTTTCCTAAGTCGCATTTAAAGAGCAATACCAAAGAAAGTACCAAAAATGAGATTTGATGATACCCACCCACACATAGAGAAAGATTTGGGCAAGAATTATTATGTATGACCCAGTCTGTGTTACCACTGCATAGGTTTACTTTATTATCTTACACTGCACCTAGAATTTGCTATTAGACCTGAAAGAAACCTTTCAGAGAGGTGAGCTTTTGACAAAAGGTAAATAATCCTTTGAACTTGTGACCATGGTTAAGTGCACATTTCCTTACACTTCACAAGTGGTGAATGAGAGGTCTGATTAAACATGATACAAAAAGAGCTTGCAAGTAGCACTGTTTACTAACATTTCAATTTCTATGCCTCATTTATTAGACTTAGAATAAAAAGGTTAGAGGGGTGTTTGGGATTGTCTTTAACCTTGATGATATTTCCACTGAAGCAGCATAATGGCTCTTAATTGCTTAAGTGAAGAGAACATGTTGACATGTCCTTCTTTGTGCTTAAAGCTCTGTGCCTAAACCATTATGCTAATTCAAGCATTATATACACCAAAGTATTTATGGGACTGACACAAGTGATGTTGCAGGTAAAGGGCTGTGAAATGGTCTGTAAACAGAGAGAATTGATTCCAGGCCCAAAGCAATGCTGTTAAAGTCACAGACATTGAACAGCCAGCCCTACAATTTCTATCCAGATTGTCAGACTGGGTCAGACAGTGTCAGCAGGGCTGCCATTAGAGATCAGATGGGTGGCTTTAATAATATGTAAACCAAGCACAGAAACACAAATTAACATGGAAGCAATACGGACTTGACTGTGCCTTTTGCTCTTCCTGTGCACAGCAGTTTTGGTCACAGAATACTCAGTTGTAACTTTTGCTAAAACATTTAGGTGTTTAAAAGCGGAAGAATCTCAGCAGTATGACTTGCTACTGCCTTTTTCCTAGTGAAGAAAGCAGCACTGAGATTTGAAGAGATCACAGAGAATATATGCATCATGTGAATCTGAGTACAAAAACAGTCTATTTAGAGGGATTTCATTTGCTTATCCAATATAGGAAGCTGGGTAGGTTATTATTGGTATTTTCCTCTACGGGTCTAAGGCTACAGAGTGGTTTTATGTTATGCTGAAATAATTTATTCTCCTGCTTCTTTTATTACTAATAACCCCTAGGTTTTGGCGCTGAAGAGAATGTTGAAAATACACTTTCCTTCAAGCCCTATTTTATTGTTTGCATTTCACTAATTTTAGGCAGCTATATGAGACTGATTAGCTCTGCCTTTATATCCGCTTGTTTTTATTGTTGGCTCTGAAGCACCAGGACTGACACTCTCCTGTTTAGGTTTAAAGTGTTGCAGAGTAATGTCTTTGTCTCTGTGCCTTGCTTGTACACTCAGAACAGACCTTTCAGTGGTTTAGATGTTTTTGAATGTCAGGAGAACACCATCATTCATCCCAGACCTCCTGTGTAAATTGTAAACCTCAGAGGGAAGTTCCTGTGCTCACCATAGTCAGTAAAGAATTAGCACAGTCTTGCAGTGGTGATTATTTACATGTCAAATAATTTAAATAAATACAAAATATTGGATTTCCTAATCACTCTTTTTATAAAAAATATAAATGTTTACCTTGAACTCACCTGAATGTCCTCTGAAGCTGATCCTTCAGTAGAAATTTGGTATTTAACAGACCTGATTATGGATAAAAATCTAGACAAATATTGAATAGTACTTGTATGTCCTGCGTTCAGCAGTAGAAGGCATTTTTTCTCCTTCTTAGTAGCTGGTGCAGTGCTGTGGTTTTGACTTTCAGCCTGGGAACAGCGCTGATAACACCGATGGTTTCAGTTGTTGCAGTAATGTTTACTTTGACCAAGGACTTTCTGAGCCTCATGCTCTGCCAGGGAGGAGGAGAAGCTGGGGGGAAGCAGAGACAGGACACCTGACCCAAACTGACCGAAGAGGTATTCCATACCACAGCATGTCATGCCCACTATATAAACTGGAGGCAGTTACCTGGAAGGGTTAGATCACTGCTGGGTTGGGCTGGGTATCAGTCAGTGGGTGGTGAGCGGTTGTATTCTCTTCCATTGTTACTTCCCTTATCATTATTGTTATTAGTGGTAGCAGCAGCGGTTGGTGTTATACCTTAGTTACTAAACTGTTCTTATCTCAACTCCCCATCACTCTGAGAGAGAGGAAAAGGAAGTATGGGGACTGAGCAAATGGCTGCATGGTTCTGAGTTACCAGGTGGGCTTAAACCATGACACTATATAGCAGAAGAGCTCTGTACTTCCCAGCAAAGCACACCTTGGTCAGGCATCAGCATCTTCTTACCACTGGATATTTTTGATTTAATGTAATTTTAGAGATTGCTCCATGATTGTAACAATTCCACTGCAAAAATGCCACCTGCCCATGCTGCTCAAAAAGATTTGGGGATTGTACATCTGAGATGAACATGGCCATGGAGATTGCCAGGGTATTACTGTATTCTGACACATCTTGGATCAAATATATAATACCATAAGAAAATATTTGATGAGTGTGGTTGTGGGGTTTAGTTTAGATGTTAGAATAGCAGAAGGTGCTGGGGCCATTTAACCCCAGGAATTCGCTTCAGTTATGAAGTTAGTAATTTTGCAGTATTCAGAAAAGTCAAATAAATGGATGAAGGATTTGTGATAACTGAAGGGAAGGGTAGTTACATTAAGAGTCTGGAATAGGATGCAGGGCCCAAAATGGTATCAAACATTGCCTTTGTGAATCTAAGCAAGACGCTTAATCTAAATCTCACTTTTCAATCTGTAAAATGGGACTGACAGTATTTCCCCTCGTATTGAGATAGCTGGGCAGGCAGAGATCATCCTAACTCCTCATTCAGTGGGTCCTCCTTCCTATTCCTACCATTCAAACATACTGTTAGGTGCTGCTCACAAATATATATGTATCACCCGAAACAGTCTGTTTGGAAAATGGGTTTCCAAAATATGACAGAAGATGCTTTTGTCTGTGTTTATACTAAATGGCAGCATGTTCATTCCTTTTAAAATGCTGTTAGGCTATTTGAGATTTATACATTTACTGAGTGGTCACTATCAGCTTGAAAAATGCTACGTATTATCTTCAAAAGCAAATTTTCTTGCCTGGTATGATCAATAGCCCTTGAATCGTAAGACTTCTTCCAGACTAAAATATGTGGCAACATTTCTTTAAGTTACTTACTTTCTGTTTGTCTCTCACCTTGGGAAATGAAAACAGAACAGTCTGCCTCACATTCACTCCTCAGCATTCTGAATTTCAAAGGGTTTCAGCTTGTCTTGCCCATGTAAGATGTCAGGCGAGGAAATGAGGATTCCTATAAACCAAAACAATATAAAAGGAAGAGTTTTTTTTAAAAAGAGTTAGTTCTGATCAGTTGGTTTTTTAAGCAATAACAGAATTGTCTGGTTTTATATTTAGGATTACATGACATGGAACGTGACAAATCAGTAAAGTCTTCAGTTTCTGTATGTAATTGTGCTGTGGTTGAAGGAAATAATCCTGTGGCAATGCAAAACTCCCAGGTGCTGAGCATGAGCTTTGGGAAGCTTAGACATCCATCCACTGCCCCAATGGATTTTATTTCCTGAGTGAATCACTCTGAGGGAAACACTTTGGTCCAGGAGATGGATGAAACACAGTTGATAAATGGAGAATTTACTGTTTGTAAAACCCTCTCCAAATGGATCTCTGGGTTCACCTCCTAGAAGGAGAACGCAGGAAAAACGGGTTCTGGGAATACCATGAACATCACCTGCAGCTTCCCTTGGCACTACCTTTGATGGGGAG
>JASSUY010022042.1:55000-97500 GCA_032466535.1 Forpus xanthops
ACTGGATGACCTTAAGGTCCTTTCCAACACAGACCATTCTATGATGTGATGTGATGGAGGCTGGCACGGCTGAGGGATCCCACTCTAGTCAACAATTGTTTTACATGGATGCAAGATCCTACTTACTGATTGCTGGATTAATTGGGCAGAAGGCAACAAACAGTACTGGCCTTCAGGAAAGCTGCTCTGGCCATCTGGGTGCTTCCAGCTTCTAATGCAGCACAATCTTCCTTGAGTACCCAAATCAGCCAGCAGAGAATCTGGGGCATCACAGGATGAAATGAGCTGCCCCTTTCCCCTCCTAGATTTAAAAGAAAAATATTTAAGCAACTGAAATAAAAATATGAGTGTCCATTAAAATTTGTGGAGTATGTATTTATTCCCCATAAAAAGTGTGAGTTGGAATTGGACATTGCAAGGCTGCTCCATAAAGAAAATTTCTTCTTCTCTTGGCATTCAGTGGTTTTCTTTGTGGAGCTTTTCCATCAAAGTGCAGTATTTCAAATACATGTTTCCTCCCATTTCCCTCCAAGCAATAGGATGCTGACTGGGATTCATGCTCTGGTAGAAATCTGAAGCACTTTGCTATGGGATGAAGAGCTTCAGACATCACTTTTGGGTTTCAGGAGCAGCAGTAATGGAAACCTTAAGGAAGATCTGATAAATCAGGGTCTCCCAGATATCTAGTCCCATTTCTTTGCAGGCTACTCTGTCTGCTTTGAGCAGGCTCCATGACTACAGATGGACCCCACCTCGCCATTTTTTCAGTTCAGAATTTGAATAGACAAAGTCAGAAGGTTCAGACTCAAACTACAAAAGCATCATACTATTCAAATTACAGCATATAATATTTTGGAGCCTTGCTCTGCCACTGCATGCACACAGTCTTATGTTGGGTCCTCTGGCTGCTCGCACAGGAGAATGCTCAATGCATTCAAAAGCAGTCACTCCTGTAAGTGCATAGGGAAAAACAAATGACTTCAGATTTTAGATATTCTAGGCACCAAGATTAGGTGACAGAGGAATCAGAATTTGATCTAATTGCTTGGATCCCGGTTTTGGGTGGTATAAAAACACTTGAAGGACTCTTCCTGTACCCTGAATGGCTAAAAATCTCCACTCTCTTCCTTCCCCTCAGTCTAAGCAGTGGCACATGCCTTTGTACAAGGAACTAAAGAGGGCCTTTCATTAAGCCGGACTCTGTTTTTCCCCTCCTGTCTCTCCAGTTCTAGTAGCCCAGTGGATCTATATGCTCTTCTGGCTTGTGTTTCCTTGTCTGCTACCTTCATTCTCAGTAGCTACATCTCTCTCTGATGCTGACCATATCAGGGCCATTTATCTCGATAAGATGGCTAATTTCCCTTGTCTGGTAGATCAGAAATTCCAGTCGGGATCTCAATGACACCTATATAAATCCAGATTAAATCCATTTTTGATGCAGAAGGAGCATTTGACCTGAAATCTTTAGGGATTTCAGGTTTGTTGCCTAAACCACTGTGTGGCTAATTTACATTACAATAGATAGGCTCTGGTTTTGTGGGCCTGTGTATGGTTTGAGCAAACATTGCTCTTCCTAGCACTTGCTACTACAAAAATGATACTTCTCTGGATGACCCCTTCACTGTCAAAGCTTAGGGACTGGAAAGAAGGAAACCACAGGAATTGGTTTGTTGGGTGCTAGGGTTTGCTTTTTCATTTTTGTAAGCAGCTCAGTGAACTGCATAGATGAGAAAGGGCTGAGGACAACAGCTACCAACCTTTGTCTTATCTTTCTGAACCCTAATACAAGAAAATGCCAGTAACTCCTGCAAAGCCTGCAGGAAAATCCCACTGAATGGGCTTTGGCCTGAGCTCAGCAGCTACATGGTGTTCACCAAGTCTCAGAACCTTGCAAGGTTATTTGTTAAAATGTTCAATGCCTACTTTATAAATCAGCCTTTAGAGTTCTCTGATGATAAGGAAATAAATATTCACTTTTTGAAAGCCAGTAAGTAAAGAACTAATTGACTTAGAGAAAGCAGTATTGGAAGTTAGGTCTGGATTCATGGGCTTCAGCTGCACTGCAATTCAGATCTGACATGTCTCAACCTAAAATAGCACTAAATTTAATAATCTCTAACTTTTATTGTAGGCTATGTCTTTAAACAGCATGTTTGTATATTTGCATACCCTGTTTGCTCCTGGAGTAAGCAGACTCAACTGAAAAATTACCACTTTCTGCCACAGAAAGCAACCCAGTTCTAAATACTGGAAAACAAAGCTTAGGAGGGTGAGAAGAGAATTTAGCAAAGGAAGGAATCTCAGTCTGACTTACTCCTTTCAACCTGATGGGAGAAGTTTAAGCAGGTTGCACAAATCCATCCAGAAGAAAGAGGATAGAAGTTTAAGGCTGAAAGCAACTGAGATAAAGGGCAGCCTGCCAGCTTTGAACAGGCCCTTGGTTAAGTTGCAATTAATACACACTGAAAAAATACTTTTCAGGCTTCTGTATGAAGATTGGGCCCATGGACAGTCAAAAGTCACCACTGCTGAGTAAGTGGTCATGCTTTCTTGCTCCTCATAGTGCATGTAACGTCATCTCCTCTGCTTGAGGAGAGCAGGCACGTAAAGCAGCAGCTTTTGCTTTAGCTACAGGCTGTTAATTTGGGACACTGCATTGTTTCTCTCTACTTCATCACTTGACATCCTCTACGTGGACTCAACAGAGTCTAAATGGAGGAACATGATAACAAGGCAACAAGTCACTTGTCTGTATGAGGTTCTTAAAAAGGAAAGGAACAGTTCATGACTGGGATGATAGCTGCGGTGGATTAATATTTAAGCATACATCGCTCCTTGCATCCTGTCATCTGCAACACTGTCCTCCATCAAAACCTTTAAAGCTCACTGCTGCAGTTGACACCTCCACTCAATCAGGGCAGCAGCCAGGCTGGCTGGGCTGTCTTGCAGGACATCACCCTCAGGCTGAAGGGCTCTGCCACGACTGCAGAGATGTCCTCCTGCTGCCTCTTGGGCTGCTGCAAAGTCAGTGCAGCTAAAGCAGAGCAGCTCATGTGCTGACTGGAACATACATGGCATGTGTACAATCCTGGCAAGCCTTCACATCAATCCAGCAAGAGGGTGAGCACCTGAGAGGGCCTTTGTAGTGTTGTATAGGCGCTTAGCCAGGTTCATCTGTATTTTGCCAGGTCTTCTGCTCCTCTAGCCAAGTCCAATGCACCATCTGCACAGTTTTGCTTGAAGTTCAGGTTATGCAATTCAAAATACAGATGTGTAACAACTGGAAAAGCCTTCCCTAGTTCTCTTGTTACAAGTTAGACAGAAAGAGAAGTGATGCTTGTGTAGAAGTGAGTCCTTCCTATTCTGTTCCTACAGTTGTGTTCAGCCATGGGAATTTGACTGCTTGATGTACAGGAGAGAGGAAGCCAATGAAAAGCCTTGATTGGATTCTGGACACCTCTTGCTGTGGACTCCTCAGGATTTCTGACAGCATGGAGACAAACCAGCAATGCCATTTTCTTGCTACAAAGGGCCTGATACAATGTGTGTGTGTGTGTGTATGTGTGAAATCTGACAGTGTAAGTATGATGTACTTTAGGTATTTTGGTACAGCAAAATGGAACAGAATTACTTTTCCTATTATCTTCCAAAAGTTATTGAAAATGACATGGAATATATTCTCTAGGAAAAAAAAAAAGGTGTTTTTTTTAATGAAATCTCTTTGGCAGTTTATTCACTGGTTATTCATTCCCCTTCTCGCACATTGTGGAGGCTTTTCTATTACGAAACATTCTGTGCAGAAAAAAAATGAACCCAAAAGAAAGAAGTATACTACTTCTTTAAAATATATTGCAAGAATCCTCATTTCCAGATTTTTATTGCAGCACTAGCTGGTATTCTTGCATGCAGTTTTGTAATTTATTCTGAACATTCCACTTAAACCTTTTTTCAATAGCATGATTTTATTAGAGTCAGCTCACTGGACTTTCCCAAAAAGGTATTTAAGATCAAATAAAACCAGTGCTTGGAAAAATATCATTACAATATGAAAGCAGTTACAAAAACATTAGTACTGCAAAGTTTTATTTCAAATGGCTGAGCCTGCTGTACCCCACGTTATTGCACTGCTACTTCCTCAGACACACTCACTGGAAAAATGGGAAAAATTGTCATCTTTGCAGTTTTTACCTGTTTCTCAAAAAAAAGAAAGCACTCAATTTATAGGGAGGCAGGTTTTTTTTCAGCACCACCATTAATAAGAGCAGCAAACTGTCCTTTGTTCCTGCATTCCTTGTCTATGCAGAGGATTGTTCGCCTCATGCCTTGGTAGGCAGCCCCCTCCAGGGAGCTCAGCAATGCCCTGGGGTGAATGGATTTGGGCTGAAGAGTGGATGCAGTCAGGTGGAAATGTGGCTTGGCAAGTAGGGCAAATCTGCTGCTGATGCAAACAAGGAAGATTCATTTAAGACATGAGTGAAGGGTGACTTTGCCTTCAGACAAAGTACCCTGCCAATGCTGCAAGAGGCATGAGCAGCCAGTAACCATCAGCACCACTCACTAGTGGGACTGCAGCAAAAGGCCAGTTCTACAGTACTGAAGTCATCGGCTGCTTTTGCTCCAGCACCACTCAGATGAAGCCATGGGTGAGCCAGAGGAGATCATGATGTTGCCTTGTTTCCCTAAGAACCAAGTTCAAACCTCCATGGCAGAGTCAGCCTCCACTTTGGATTAACCACCAGACTTGCATCTCTCATTCATCTTCACATCCAGGCAGTTAAGCCAAATATTTACCTTCTCCCGTGGTTGCTTTCATCACAGAGAAGATAATTGGCTGTTGGACCTGGAGTTTAAGCTGATTCATGTTTGGTGGGTTTGAATTTCATGGGATTTGTTTTAAAAGAGGTCTTTTAGGAGTGTTTCCCCTATAAGAATTCAATAGAAAACCCCTTCTATTACTCAACTAAATTAAAATCTAATCTGGACTATAAATGAAAATAAATAAAGGAAATACAAATTGCTGCATCCCCAGATTCCATGACACAGTCTTTTTTTTTTTCCCATTCTTCCTATTTGAACACTTATATTTATTTTATGGGACAAAGCTGAGGAGAAAGTAGTCTTTTGAATAGCAAGTTATGCTCCCCTTTTTCTCATCCCTTTCCTAGACTATTTTTTTCCAAGCAGTAGGTATAGCACAGCAGCCTCAACACATCTAAGTTTGAAGATGAGACGTTATGTGTGGACTTTGAAATCCTCCTTTAGAACTGCAAGTTACTGTTCATATTACTTTTCTAAGTAGAAATATGCTTAAAAAGTAAAGTCTTTATTGCTTCTTAAAAGGCGTAGTGCTCTGTGATAAATTCTCATATTTTGACTGTTAATATGTTTGAATGAAAATTATTTATACATTTTGGTGAGGTTGAATGGTTTTCATTTGATTGCTGCCTCTGGAAATGAAAGCAGAGTAGCAGGAAATTTACATGTCATGCTGTGATGTATATCCAGATTATGAGATGATTGTGCAGCAGATGAACACCAAGTAAAATCATTTGCATCAAACTGTGACAACTGCAATTCCTGACAAGGCCTCTTAGTTTTTTGGGCTATTATCATTGTACAAGAATATAATCTATTGACAGCAGGGCTGTTTAATACATTTAAAGGCAGACAGTGGAAGAAATCTTAACTGTTTTCATTCACCACTGCACAAGGGTGCAGATCAAAAGTGAATTATATTTAAAAATATGCATGTATGATGATAAGATGCATGACATTCATCAACCTGTTTAGTCATGGTTAAGCTGCGATGGTGAAGATCCAATATTACTGCCATATGTGGTCTGAAATAGAGACGTGAGACTGAAAATTATATTATTGCCCAGTAGAAGTGAATAAACAGAGGGAGACATTCTTTCTTAATCTTTCTTAACCTTTCTTCTTAGATTAAATTCTGCCCTTCTGTACTTTTGTAGAAGTATTGGGTCTTAACGTCAGCTAAGGAAATTTAAGCTTTTTAAATCTGATGGGGTTTATTCCCTTTTCTGTGGTAAAAAGCATCCCTTTTTTCTGTAATAATAATAGAGTTGCCTTTGTAGGACCTCCAATATGAACTGATTGTGGATCGAGATCCAAATAAACACTGATGCATTATATTTCCTATGTCAGGTGTGATCTTTAAAATTATTGGGCTACATTAATGAAGGTCTTCAAAGAGAAATCTAAGGGAAAAACATATTTTGTATATAAAAACCTCACATTTCAGTGCTCTTTACAAAATGCTGCAATCCCCTCCAAGGTCCAGTATGCTATTCCTGAAATACTTGTGCTTTGGAGCATTTTAATGTGAAAACCACTGCTGAAGCTCTTCATCACAGCAGTCAGAAGGTAGCTGTTATTGTGGACACAGCCCTGAAAGCGCAGCTCCCTGACAATGCTGGGCTCCAGCATGCATGCGTGCTGCAAGCCAGTGAAATGCTGATACTGGAGTGCAGTCTGTATGCAGAAAAGGTCTGCCCTGGGGTACCTTCAGGGCTGTGCTGGTGACTGTAACACCACAACTGACTGATGGACATAGATGGGAGTCCTGCATGGAGGTAAATTTTTTATTACTCGTTCTTAATCCTCCCACAGGGAAAATAGGAGAGTAGGGTGAGAAATGGGAAGTCTATGGAAGGGACAATCCTGCTAAGCTGTACAGGTGGAAGGTTGATGTGCTGGAAGCAACTAGTGTCCTCATCAATAAAAATGTGATGTGGGGAGGCGCAGCTCAACTACAACCCAACCAGCCCTGTGTGAGCAGGAACAGATTTCAGGCTCACATAGAAGCTGAGTGCTTTCAGATGAGCTCGCTCAGATTTGGAATCATGGTGCAAAAACTCTTAAGCAATGTCAGCATGGGATCACAGGCTGCATGGTAGCCCTTATTCTGGACTTAAACTGTTTTCCCATACTGGAGAGCTTGAACCTGAGCAAAAGCAGCTGAACTGCTTGTTGATTCAGCCTGGTTTATCTCAGCTCTGCGCTGTGCCACACTATCTACCTGCCTCAAGGCATGTCTCACCCCAAAATCTCCAGAAGCCCATTCGCCTCTGTGGAGCTCCTCCAGGTAGTGATTACCAAGAGCGGAGACAATGGTCAATACCCAGAAAGGCTGTGTGCAGTAGGGACAGTGTAGGGCTCAAAGAGACTGGGGAGTACAGAGAACCACGGACAAACACAAGGTGTCCAATTCACCATAAAGGGAAGAATTTCAGCATACTTTTATTAACTCCAGCATTAAGAATAAAGAGAACATTTAAAAAGTGCTAGTGTTTAAAAACTGCTTTCTTGCATTTTCCTTGCAGTCATCAAGACTAGCATCTTTTTTCCCTAAGGTATCCCAGGCTCTCCTGTTTGCATGTGTAGAGATGCTGGAGGCATTTTGGAAAAGCAAGAACATGATTAATTCTGAGAGCTGCACAAAAATTGCAGCAGTTGGCACCATAATACTATGCACACAGTAATGGCAGGAGATTCCCATGTGCAATGGCTGGATATACCAAAGTTTTCATTAGTCCACTATTATGCTAGAAAACTAAGCAAAGACAAAGGGCTAAGAACCCCCGGATTCTTTTTTTCCCTCCATTTTTGACATGTGTGATGCAATACCAGTCACCTAAGCTAACTTTTTGCCAGTCCCCTAATGATAAAAGGAGAAACATGCACTATTTCTTACCTCCCAAAGCTGTCAGTAGGGTTGATTCATATTAACAAAGGCATTTCTAGCGTGATATGTAAGGAATAGTTGCTCTCTTGCCACCTCAGTCCAGATTCCCATTGGTAGTCCATTCCTGCCTTTGCTTGCACTTTCTGTGAAGTGGGCTCTGGAGATCCCAGTGGGATGTTGTAAGCTGTAAAAATGGTTGGAAATAAAGAAGTTAGTGATTTTGCAGGCCAGCAATGATGCGAACACAGTTTTCTCTTAATACTGAGATAGAAAACTGGGGTATGCTCCTAATAATCTGCAAAATCCATAAAAATTAATGCCCATTTTGCTTCACCAAACTCTCCAAATACATGTAGAGTTTTGTCTTCTCTTGTGTTGTGTTCAGGATAATGATAAAAAGGGGTCATTTTCCTGCGGATAGAAAGGGATGACATTCCTGCTTCAATAAAAGGAAAAATATTTGACCAGGACAAGAAAATATTATCCGCGTTCATTCTGGTGATAAAGAAAAACGTGCATAAAAGGTTATGGACAAATGGAATTTCTATCATCCAAAACCCAAAGTGTCCTTTCCATGCATCATCAGACTTTTCCTTCCACCACCATCCTGAGAATGCTTATGCCCAGCAAATACCATATTTTCTCCCTGGCACCACACTGTTTTTTCTCCATTGTAGACGCTCACACTTGTTTCATTAGTGCTCAGGCAGTATAGTTTCTGTTTCTAATACTACAATATCGCCATCCTACTTCCACAACAAGAAGCCTGAGAATGTCACCAGCTATCTCATTATCGTTGCAAAGCATGAAGAGCTGACACTGCTGCGCATGCATTGAAGTCATTTGAGTGGCCCAAGACTTGTGGCTCCAGTATTCATACAGCTGAAATTCCTTCACTTTCATTACCATTACTGATTCATCTGAGACCAAGATCCAGCACTGTGGGTCAAGAAGGTAACACACAGAACATGGCATACCACTGGACTCAAAGACACAAATTTGAGCAGCGCTACCCTTCTCCCTTTTCCCCAGTACCTGCGTTACTCCCCTAATTCTGCCACTGGAGGACACCCAACCAATCCCACCACTGATGACACCAATGTGCCCTTCAAGGCCTGGGTGCTGGTGGGAGCTAAAGCCCAATTCAAGGCTGTTACACTCCAGAACATTTCCATCTCCTGAACTGAGGTTTCTGCATGTTGCTTTATTTTGACATTGGAGAGGATGCTGCATTTGGTAAGGCAGCTAAATACAAACCATTTGGGGGTCTTTCAAATGTCAGCATAGCACTAATATGAAATCAAACCTGTTTTTATTAGATACTCCTGATTCACCAGAGAAAACCTACAGATTAAAAAGTTATCAGGTTTATGATGTCGTCCTTTTTGGAGCTGAGGAGCAGCTGTTGCTACATAACAGCTCTGAGCATGATGAACATTTTGGGAGAAGGGGTAATTTTTAACTGGAAAAAGAATGTTACTATTCCAGAGGAAAATCTGGCCACTAACTTCATTTGACATGTGTAATAGACTGTGATAGTTTTTTGGGGACTGCACGATGCAAAGTAAAACGAAGCTGGTAATAAGCAACTTGGCATTTATTCTTTATGTAGGAATATTTGTTCCTCAAAGTCAGACTATGTGGAATATTAGCATTTGGATAAATTATTCAACACTTTCTAGAGAACGCAAGGGGAAAAAATCTTTTCAGCATTCTAACATGACAATCTACAGGGTAGTAGAAAAAAGAAGGCTGTCATTTTTTCTTCAATTACAAAAGGCAAATATTTATTATTTATAAGTATTCGCCTTGTATAGGCTTAAATGTTATTTATGAACCTGTTGCATAGTGATTTTCAATGTAACTCATTATTTTTAGCCTTAGGGTGTTGTAAAGGAGCATGGATATATTTAATGACACTCTGCTAGTCAGCGCAATTACACTGTAATCATTATGTAAAATGTGCTATTAATTAAACCAATTTCTAGTTAGAACATTCTCTTCTGCAGGGCTTAAACTTAATCTCTGGCAATCTTTCTCTCTGTTTTTCACCCATTAATTATCTGATTACTTTTTAAGTTACGTATGATAAAATGTGTTTTTATTTTTAGGCTTCATATGCTCAATTATTTGTATTTATCACATCATTTGCCTGAATTATTGAAAAGGCCTTATTTGCCAAACAAAAGAGAACTAAAAAGAAACAGAAGATGAGGCAGTTACCTGGGAGTCAACAGTCGTTTGATGGTTGACAATTGCTTCTGATATTCTTTTTAGAGGTTGTATGGCTGATTTTCATTTCCAGTTCAGAAGCATCTCCTCTTTATCCTAATTGCCACAAAGAAATCTATACCTATTTTTAAATGCTTCATTTAAACACAGAGGCAAATGTCCATATTTCCCCTCATTGGACGGGCTCTTTATGTTAGTATTTTGTTAAAAGAAACATAGTTATACTAAACCAATGTTCATTCTTAAAGGAATTGACATAAGCACCAACCAAATAATTATTCTGAAGGCATTATAGTATTTTTCAGTTACAAATGAGTACTGTTAACAATTCCAGTTAAAGTAATGGCATCTGAATGTCTACTACCCTTAAGAAAAGGAAAAAAATCACCTAGTTTTTGAAGTCATCCTTGCTCTGCTCTGCAATGACCCCTTGTGGAAAAAAGACTTGAAAAGAGGAGGAATCGGCTCAAAAGCCTCTGTATTCCCAGGACATTTGATGTAAATATGTAAGAGCAAAAATATTTCACTCCTGCCAAGCTTGATGGTCAGGGATCATGGACTAATAAATGTGAATAGCGTGAGGTCCATTTTAATTAAGTCCCAAGCTTTAGGAGGTCTTCATCTCAAGGTCTCCATGTCAGTGCCCCTACTTCGGTCTATGCAGTGGATAAGGCTAAACTACCACCACCTGCCATGATGCTGCATGTGGAACTATCTCTCCTGCTTAACTTTGCAGTTGCTAAAATGTCACAGCACCATACAATCATGGAATGGGTTGGGCTGGAAGTGATCTTAAAGCTCATCCAGTTCCAACCCCTGCCATAGGCAGTGACACCTTCCATAGAGCAGCTTGCTCCAAGCCCCTGTGTCCAACCTGGCCTTCAACACTGCTAGCGATGGGGCAGCCACAGCTTCTCTGGGCACCCTGTGCCAGCGCCTCAGCACCCTCACAGGGAAGAGCTGCTGCCTAAGAGCTCATCTCAGTCTCCTCTCTGACAGGTTAAAGCCATTCCCCTTGGCCTGTCCCTACAGGCCCTTGTCCAAAGCCCCTCTCCAGGCTTTCTGTAGCCTCTTTAGGCAGTGGGAGCTGCTCGAAGGTTTCCCCAGAGCCTTCTCCTCTTCAGGCTGAACAACCCCGTTAATCATAATGGGTGATGGCAATCAGAAATACCTATTAAAAAAAAACAAGACAAAACCAAAGCAAACCAAACTCTATCCTCTGGATTTACACAGGTGTAAGCGAGGGGAATAGGGCCTTGCACGGTGTATGCACTTCCTCATCTCATCCCATACTGCGAAGGTTGTCACCTGCACCAGCAAACAAGAAGCAGATGGCCAAAAATCACATAATCATCAATCTAAACCACCCACTGAATCCACCATGTAATCCAGCAAGCAGTTGTCACTGTGCTAAGAGACACCCAGCAGAAGTTCAGGGTCCTGGTCCCAAATGACTAACATCTTCTGTACTCTTGCTTTAATTAAAGTAAAAACCTGAAGGAAAATTGCACCTAGCCAGTTAATAAGGTTTTGCAGGTTCAGGCAGCACCACTTGAATATAAACTTCTTTCTCCTTAAACGTATGAGAAGGATGTCATAGATTCCCTGAAATCCTCTGGCATTTTCCAAGATAAATTAAAGTATAAAACCACATTCCTGCATCCCACCCTGCAGCCTGATCTCATTAGATGGCTGAATACAACCCAGCTTTGATCTGGGCTTACTTTATGCTTCATCTGAGGACAATGGGAGTCTTTCCATCACAACACCAGGACCTGGACTGTGCCTCTCAGGACAAATACGTAGCTCTGTCCCAACTTCTTTTCTCAGAGGGAGCCAAGTACCTGAGCAGGAATGAAGCGTTTTGATTCTGCAGCAGCATTCACTCAATGGGATACCCTGGAGAGAAGGGAAGGGTGTAGCAGAAGAAGAGGGAACTTTCCCATAATGTTTTGAAGGCAGGTCTTGACCTATTCTGGTTGGATGTATAAACATCTCAGAAGGCTCATCAGCCAGGGCAGATGTTTTTTTGTTTCTCCTATATGTTGTTTTATAAAGACCTTGTAACTCAGTTTCTCCCTGACCTTGCAGTGGCTACTAAAGTAATTTGGTTTAAAGATGAAGTGTCCTTGAATACTTCCCTCTATACATCAAGTGAAAATATCAATTTTTTTTGGTATTTGGTGTGCATCTCTCTTCTGCCCCTAACTATTTATTTCATGAACAAACCTATCAGTTATGGACAATGCAAGGAAACCTTGTTTTATGTTTTGAACGACTGATGGGTAGTAGATAGCACATCACCCCAGCAGCACGCCTTCTGTGTAGGGTACCATAGGATCCTGATGGATGGCCTGTCCGGACTATGTGTGTCAGCTGGAAATGTTAAATAAGTTTTCTTCCTTTTCAGGTGCAAAAGATCCAAATGACCCCTCCTGTAGCCAAAAGCACGGCACATGTAATGAAGGGACAACTGGTGGGTACTCTAGAGGAAGAGTATGTGAGCACTTCACACTTTACAACAGGTTCATTCAGCTCTGTGTGTGTGCTTCTTAGAAAGGGAATCTTTACCTAGAATTCATGCTTCTGGTTAATGCTGCCATTTCTGCTGTCAACACTTTCTCTACTGCTCCTTTTCTGACTTTGGTTTTGTGCTACGAGTCAATTATTAGAGCCCAAACAACCCCAACAACCAAATCCTGACACAGGGCTCAGCCATTTTCCTAGAGGAAGAAAACAACTCTTCCCCAGTAGAGGAGCAGATAAATGCTACTGCAGTCAGCTCCCACTCAGAAACTTGGACTTAAGATAAAGCCTATTCAGTTTTACTTACAGGAACACACAATGTCAACTACAGCTGTCCACCATCTTCTGCTTGGCCACTGGCTTCCAACTCCTCCTGCCATATGCTGCCTTTGCTAAATATCCTTAAAACATTGTTTTGCCCAGTGAGGGTACCTGCAGGGAAGGCAGACAGGGAACAGCATGTTTTGAAGGGAGAAAGAGGACTTCAGGTACCATATCTCTCATTCTGCAATTTTTATTATGCTCCAAAACAAAGCAAAGATGTGCCACATCCTCAGCCACTGCCCACCTTCCCCTGCATGGCTCAGTGCTGGCATGGCTGGAGCAGTCCTTGTGCCACTCTCAACAGCCCCCAGCACCTCCTTGGTCAAAGCAGGGTCCCAGTTCACATACAGCCCTGGCTCCTCACCAGCAGTCAGTGGCTTTCCCATTTGCACTACACTCCAACACCAACTGGGAATCCCCATGAGACCTATTCCAGCAGTTTACTGGTTTTTCAGTGTTGCCTGAGGTAAGAAAAGCAGCTGCAAGGGAGAGGAGGGGTCAGCTCCAATGTACCTTGCTATATCCACAGGACAGCAGTGTACCAAAAGGGCTTGATAACAGAGGTCATAAACTCCTTGATGGAAAAGTAGGAATTATGGCTTTGGGGCACAGTGCATATCCACTGCCCATCTTCTCAACATAAACCTGCCCAGCCCCAGTCTCACCCTACACACAGTAAATACATACATACATAGGAAAATGTGTAAGATTAATGTCTACAGATAGTCCGTATTGTAAGCAGGAAAGGGATCATGAGTGAGGTCTCATCTGGGATCCCACATTACATCTCATCAAGCCGTTACCCTGCTGCGCTCACAGTGCAAAGAACATCTGAATTTCCTCATCTTTCTCCTTTCCCCATTTTTAACTTCATTTTCAGGCTGCTCTTTCCTGGATGAACCCAGGCTCCTCTTTCAGGCTCCAAGGGAGCCATGAGCTCACTGAGCTGCCAGCAGGTAGCTTGTAAAGAATCCCTGGCGAACAGTTCGCCGCAACTCTATTTTTAATATACATTGCTGACCCTAATGATGGTCTATTGAGATGAGGGCAAGGAATGTCTGATCAAGTGGAGATTAATTTTTGACTGTGCTGTCTGGAAATGCATGAAAATGCACTCCTTTTTCTATTTAGACTCACAGGATGCCTTGATTGATTGACTAGTTTACAAATGAAGGTGATAAAATTAGGTTGAAGACCACATACATTTCTTAAAATGAGTCTGGCTGGTCGTGGAGACAATGAGGTTTGGACAGATTGTATTGCTGGTTTAGGCAATCTCCTGAACATGTCAAGATTTATAGACCTGTACTGTAATGTTACAATTGCAGCTCACTGATATAGGTTTCTTTGCAAATTCTTTCCCATTTTATTTGAAAAAGGCCATTAGAGAGTTATAGACTATTGAAAAAGCTTTCTCTTTGCTAACCCTTAATAAACTCTTCCAAACAAGGACTACTGCATTTTTGTATTAAATTTAGACCAAAATCTATAAAACATGTTCTCCCAGGTTTGGATAATTTGATTATTATTGTCTAAATGCAGTTATGGCTCATCTTGGCTTGCAAGAGTGTACATAGTAAATAAAATCTAAGTTAAGGTTTGTACAAGATCTTAGGACACTGAGGCTTTTTCACTCTTCATTTGGATTACTGGATTTTGGGGAATGGTAGATATATTTCCCCAGGTTGAGAAATTATCCCAATAAAATCTTCCTAATGTAGTGCTGAAATTAATGTTGCATTGAGCTAGAAACAAATTACTATTAACATTTCTTTATTCTTCGTGTTGCACAAATACCCACAGAAGCCCTGGGATTTCCTTAATAAAGCAGACAAGGTTTACCAAACAAATGAAAACAGACGGCGATGGGTTTCATGCAAAATTAAAACCCATGATGACATTAAAAATCATTACAGGAGAAGAGCAATAGATAAGATATCAAAGCTCTTTATGAATTAATAATAAATTCTATTTTATACATTTTGCCGTCAGACTAATGTTATCCAAGAACGTTGTCAGCGATGTCTTCGAGAGGGGGCCTGGATACGTTTAAAATGGGAGCTCCCAGATTTTGTGTTCATGTCTTCTCTACCTGAAAAAAGCCCACCAAAATGTGATGCATCCATGTGTTTGGAGTGCTTGAGGACTGGGCAAATAGGATCAAGTGTTTTGAATAACCAGTCAGCTATACACAGCTCTCAGGAGAGAAATTAATATATTGATTTTTGGAGATAATAATAAATATCTTGACTTTATATATTTATTGTGTCAATGGATATCATAAATACAGAGCTGAGCATGTTCTGTCTCACTGGGGAGAGGGGTGAGGACATCCTAACACAGGACAAGACAGGTTCCATTTCCTGGAGTGGAGGCCATACCTACGAAGCAGAGTGTAGGAAGCTCTGGGAGCAACAGCCACATTTTAGGGATGGAAGCCTCAAGGGAAATGCCGAGTGCCACCAGGACCCATCAGACAGATGAAAGAGGCTGCTCTAATGAAGCCCTGTGGGAACATTTCCACCTCCCAAAGGAGCTTAGAGGTGGGAGGACCAAACCCACTTGGGCAGCCAAAACCTCTCTCATTCTCTGGCCTGCAAAAAAAACATCCTTTGTTGGGGTAGGGCACAAAAAGCCCAAGTGCCTTTGCCCCAGGGGCAGGCTTCACCCTCACCCAGCAGCACTTCTCTCCAAGCTTTGGCAGAGCTCCTCATTTCTCCACCTCCCCAGGACCTGCTGGGCCATGAAGCAGGATTTTCTCTCACTTAATTTACCTGTGCCTTCAGGGGAGATCCGCCTTTGCCCAGCCTAAGCACAGCATCCCTTACTTTAAAGTTTGTCCTTAAAAACCAACACTAATGGGGGTTTTGGAAGGTGAGGATTACAGATCAGGATAAAGATGAGGCTGCCCCTCTGCAGAAGGGGTGTAGGAGCACACAGCCATAAGCTGCAGACCCTGTAGGCACGGCTACATGCCAACACCACAGGGAAGAACATGGTTTCTCTGAGGTTTAGATTCTCAATTGTGAAGAGCTGTGAGGGAAAGAGTGGGGAGAGATGTGCCAGGAAGTTCACAACACCAAAACATTACTCGTCTGACACTTAGATGCTCACAGCAGCAGGTCCATGAGCTGCTGCTTCTCCAAACATCCCGAGCTTACAGCCAGTCCTCCATAGCTCATGGGATGCTGCTCTGCCATTTCTATTTCAACCAGTTGGTGTATGGTTCCTCCTTCTTTGCTGGCTCCAGATTTTAACAGAACATTGATAAGAGAAGAAACCACTAAATACATAATGTCTGAAATAAACTGGTTACTAAAGACCCAGATAGGCTATTTTCCCGTCGAGCTCTAGTAATGTATATGAAGGTTAGCAGAAGAGAGGATTTCTTAGGCTGATGTGCTGACCATACTCTGAGATTTTCACCTGCTGAAGATGATCTGGGGGGATTTTAAACATAAATAAACCCCTGTATATTGAGGGAAGAGCAGCACTAAGCAATAGAACAAATGCTGTCTATATCTGATGCTAAATTATCAATCAGAAATGAGCTAATTTTCAGTTCTTTGCTTCTCACGCATAAAAATCAGATTGCCTATTTAAAACACAGCATTAAAGGAGAAGAAAATAAAAGCTGGCAAATCAGAAAAGACCTTGGTTTTCCTGGCTTAAATACGATTACTTCACTCTATCTGTTCTAATGTACTTGAAAGCAGGTTTACTCTCCCCCCACCATAATAAGAGCGACTCCTGTAATAGCTCTAAATGCTTCCTAGGAATGTATGAAATCTTTGAGCAGAGGTATTTAAAGGTTTAGATACTTTTGAAATACAGCTATTTTTCAATCCTCTGAGCCAGCCAATCCAGGTGCCTGTTAGTCTACAAGTGTCTGCCATCTTTCTCTGATAGTCAGTGGGAATAGACTGATGGATCACTTCCCTGTGTCACTGCTCTAGACTGGTGACAATCAGCGAAATGATTGTGTCTGCCTCTACACATATCTGTAATTGATTGCCTAAACCCTAAGACTCTCTTTCCCAGTTGATATGATGGAACATTGGACTGAAATCACTCTCGATGAGGAGGAGTCAGGACCATTTGTTATTTACTTCTTTCCTTGTGCCTTTCTTCTACCCTGCTTGAATTGTCCCACAAGAACACATTATGGTAATCAGACAGAATGTATGTATAGGAATCAATCAAAAGGAAAGCCGTCACAAGAGTTATGACATTACAAAGTCTGTTTGTAACTTTTGATTTATGGAAGATTTTCTGGTTTATAAATTGAGAGTGAGGCATGTTGGGATGGATTAACCCTTGAACTCCTCAGTGGAGAGAAAAAAGCAGTGGAAAAAGAGAATATAGAATGAGCAGAGCCTGCCTTCCCTTACTCATAATCACTTGATTATAGAATGAGACTAATGTTATTTCCTTTATATTTCCAAGCTGTAAATGTTTTCATATAAAAGAAAGATGCTTCACAGGAAAACAAATAGAGACATCCTGCCAGAAGACTTTATAATCAAAGGCTATGAGTCTGTTAAGACGATGCATATGCTTAATTCTTGTGCTGTGGCATCCAACAGCAGTCCATCTCTGCTCACCAAAACATATGCTTAACTTCAGCTCTGAGCCTTAATCTGATTGAGCTCAATGGGTTTTAAGTACACACTTATCTTTACACTTTAGGAGCTTTGCTAATGCTGATGAACTTAAACATCTGCTTCCAGACACTTTGCTTTTCACCTCTGCACAGTCCCACTGCCTTCAGGACTGAGACCCAGTTGTTCAGCATGTGCTTAACCACTCAGACATGAATAGGAAAGATGTATCAGACCAAGTGCCTGCACAAAAGTGTGCAGAGCTGGGGCTGAAAGGTAAATATAACATGTCAAAGGAATGCTACAGTAAGTGTGGAAAAGATACATTGAACATCTTGCACAGTTATTTACATCTCAGGAGGTGCGTGGGTGCGTGCGCTGATGAACGGCTCTGTTTGCATAAGAAAAATACTTATATGTATATACTTGCATATACTTATTTTCTTCCCCCGTCTGCATTACCCTTTTGATGTTTTAAACATATTATTTTGGTTTTCAAAAGTGTATATGGAAACTCTCAGCTCTACCCCATCTTCAGTTACCACTAACCTTTCCTCTTTCAGGACCTCCATACACCACCTTGTTTCTAATGGGAAACGCTGCTTTGTTACACTGATTTAATTGCTGACATGGTGCTGCCTGAGCTAAGCAGTTGTTTTTCAGGAGGAAAATTGTTTTTCCATGACATTTTGCTTGAACACTTCCTCATAAAAATAGGCCTTGTTAAATAGCTGCTATATTCTAGATGGGAATGGATTTCAGTGAGGGGTGCAACTGCTTCAGAATGTGTGTATACAATGG
The DNA here is from genome assembly GCA_032466535.1 of Forpus xanthops. Classification (NCBI taxonomy): domain Eukaryota; kingdom Metazoa; phylum Chordata; class Aves; order Psittaciformes; family Psittacidae; genus Forpus; species Forpus xanthops. The sequence goes on from JASSUY010022042.1 coordinate 73,190, forward strand.
TCTAGTTCTCAACAAATGTGAGAGGCCAATGTACTGGTAGGACTTCTGTATCTAATTCAGAAGACACATCTATTCTCTCCTCTAAAACTACATTCTGCCTTCATGGAAAACATTATAGAAGTTGCTTTTTGGGTACTTTGCTGAAATGCATCCAAAACACTGGAAAATCTAAGATTGGAAATACGAGCTGGATACCCATCATCTTTTATATAGGACATTGTAGCTTTTACCACTCGTAATGTTTAGAGGCACATCAGAACAGCAAAATGGACGAAGTGGAGAGCAGCAGTATTACCACTATTTGGAAAGATTTTGTGAAGTCTTTAGGGTATACAGAGGTATATCATCAGAGTGTAGTCACATTGCACTAAATTCCACATATAAATCTGGAGCTGCTTCGTGTGACTTCAGTGGGATTAGAATTTAGTTTTTTGTTATATATTGTGGCAACAATTTAGAGCTTTAGTCAAGGACCAGACCCTATTATGCTGAGAGCTGGATGAAACCCAGCACAGAGGCTCTTCAAAGAGAACACCAACCCCCCCAGTTTACAGTAGCATGACTCCAGCTTTCAAAGTCATCCCAAAGAGCAGAATTTAGCTTAGCCCATGTTCAAAAAGTTGCAGTTTTCATACATGTACCTGATAATCTTGCAATTGAATGTATTTAGCCATTCTGCTGACAGCTGTACTCATTTTATTGGCTAATGGCTAAAAGAAATCAGGTTTTCTTTTTAATAGCACAGCAGCCCTCTGCTTAATCTCCTTCTTCAGCTTCAAACTGAAAGCTAATCAGATTGCAGATCCCACCGGGCACACTCTGTGTTTTTTTAATACATTAGGAAACCTCTATCACTATCACTGGAAAACTTAAAAAACCATTTAAAAACAAAAAAGAGGAATAAATGAAAATGTTATGAACCTGGAAATGTTAATTAAGCCATTTTCAAAGAAAAGGCTTTTGATTCAGAATAAAATGCCATGTCACTTATTAAGAGTTAACATTTTTCTCCCTAAAAAAGGTTCAACAACGAATTCAGAATCATTAACAAATTTAAGCAATATAAATGGATGCTGTGAAGTTCTGCTGTAAACTGTTACAGACTATCTAAGTGGCACATAAAGGCTCAGTATAATGTTTGTATTCATTTTCCTGTGTCAGGATATCACCTTTGATCTTTTACAAGCCCATTTTCCCCTCATGGACAATACAAGAGAATAATTCAACCTCCTCCTCCTCATCATCATTTTTCTCCTGCTTAGAGATGCACTTGAACCAAAACTCCAGACCAAATCCTGAACTGTTAACATTTACAAAGCCCAAAGCTTCATTTGGATTTAAATTTTACTGCTGGCTTGAGTTACATATAATGATCCACAGCATTCTTTGGATCGAAGATTTAATGAAGATACATGTAGGATCTTGATTTTACTCACTGGTCAATATTTTATGTTTAGAAAAAAATAGGCTGATGCTGAAACCTTATGAAAGGGAAGAAAATGATGGCCATGGACAGAAACCACCAAATGCCAGTTCCTATACAGCAGTGGTTCCAGCAGCAGGTAACTCAAGACACCTCCATACCTATGTATCTGTCCCATGCCATCACTTCCCTCCCCATGGTCCAAGGCTAGTGACAGCAGCTTTTTCTATGTCTATATGTCTATGTCTAACTGACCACAACCTGTACAGTACCTCTCCTTTTTGGGGCTGCCAGGGTGAAAGCTGTGGTGTGCAGGCAAAAGTCCAGACCCTGCACATGTAGGCAGATCATGAAAAATCAAAGTTGTTACCATTTGTTCCCTAAATACCAAAAAGCTGTTATTTAGGCTTCTGGTGCCTAAAAAACCAGATGGATTTACCTCATTTGAACCAAATGAAGCACCTTAACAGAGGGTCCTTCTTCTGTTTTCTTTGATTCTTCCCACCACTACGCACATGTACATGCACACCCTTCCCTGACAGTACAGATCAGGAAGCCACACAGACAACTGGTGTTTTGAGCAAGCTGCTCTAGTGGAAGGCATCCCTGCCCATGGCAGTGGTTGGAACTGGATGAGCTCTAAGGTCCCTTCCAACCCAAAGCAGTCTGGGATTCCATGATTCAGGAATCCTGGATGAAAGCCTCCTGATAGATGAGGTGCCACATCCTAATCCAAGTCTTGGAAACACTTTGGAAAGTGAGCCCCTTGTTCAGATAAAATAAAATACAATAAGGACCAGAAAACCAATCATTTCAGAATCAGTAAACAGAACTGCAGCATCAGAATAGTTGACTTTGTGGGGCATTCTCAGAGTGCTAACCAGAGTATTTTTCTCTTCCACAGCCCTGCACTGCTGTGATCAGGACACTGTTATGACCTACAGAAGAGAGGAGCTGCTCTCTGTGATATTTCACTCTTTTTGGTTAGCTTGGGGTAGTAATGAGCAAGTCACAGCCAAGTGCATTAATCTCTCTGGCTCTCCAGAAATGAAACTTCAATGCAATTTGGTCTTCATTGCTTTTACACTGTGCCCTTTCAATAAGATTCCTCATAAAAAAAGTAAAATTAAATTAAAACCAGTGGAAAGAGTGTTTTAACCACTCCAAAAATGCTCATAGATTTTCCATTAGCCACATACACGTTTCAGCAGCAAGTAAAATTAGGTATCTGTGGTAAGCATCTTGCACATCATTTAGACTTACCAAAACAGATACTGCATGTTAAATTAACCTCACCAGCTGGCTCCTCATTGCTTATCTGGGGCCCGGGCATGATCCTAGCAAACTTTCTTTTATTGCAATGCAGTCAGGAGCAGTGGGAATGAATCTTAGCATGAGGACACAACCAGTTAGTATAACTAGACCCACAGTAACTCAATCAGTTGACCAGATTTGAGGTGGTACCAAAAGCCGGAGAGGAAATCTGAAGACCCGCTTCATGGCAGAAACCCTTTAGACTTTTGCTCCTTATGCCCTACCTATTGCTGGTATTTCTAGGATTTATGGGTTTTATTATTCAAATTATCGTTCTGGTATTTCCTGGAAAATTTAACTGCTTTCCACTCAACAGATCATTCAAGCCACCACTCACCTCTAAAGCACATGAATTATCCCATGCCTGTTAAGCACAAATGAAATTCCAGTTGCTTGAATGTTATGTTGATTTAAACCCTGAAATGCACTGAATAGGAAATGTACATTTTAATAGTTACTTAGATCAATTAACCCTCATTAAACCAGTTGGTGTTTCATCAACATAAACAAAATATAATAAATATCTCCAAAGCCCAACTGTATTCTGAGCACATGCCAATTAATTTGAAACGTGGTATTAGCGGGTTACCAATGATGGCATAAACATGTATATATTACATCACTGTTAATCTCTGTAAATATGCTTTTAATAACCTCATGGTATTTAGTCAGCATACAATAACTCTCTCATTAAGCTTAAATTAAATGCATGGTTAAGCATATTAAAAACACTTAATTTTAAACGTTGCCAACATTCTTCATATGAAGTTTCAATGTGGCTGCGGTTTCTTGGGATTCATAGAATAGAATCATGGAATCATGGAATGGTTTGGGTTGGAAGGGCCCTTCAAAGCTCATCCAGTTCCAACCCCCTGCAATGAGCAGGGACATCTATCACTTGATCAAGTTGCACAGAACCATATCCAGCCTGGCCTTGAATGCCTCCTGGGATGTATCCTCCACATCTCCCTCGCCAACCTGCACCAGTGTTTTTAGGTGGGATTGCGGGTGGTTGCCCAAGCTTGGCAAAATCCTTGGCCCTGTAGCTTTCTTCTTTATGGCCATTAAGAATCTGATCTACCATTTTATAAATATAGAGCCACTCAAACCATGTAGTGTTAAAGCCCAGACTGAACAAGGCTTTGAGAAACCTGGTCTGGTGGAAGATGTTCCTGCCTGTGGCAGGGGATTGGACCTGGATGAGCTTAAAGGTCTCTTCCAACCCAAACCAATCTGTGTTTCTATGTAAAAGAGACAATGATTTATTTATGGGCAAGAATATTCATGTGCCAAAGCAAACACAAAACTTCGAGCAGATAAACTGCTTTCCAAAAAATAAAACTGAAGCTCTAATAATAAAAAAGAGCTAAAAAAAAAAAAAAGAAAAAGCCCTCTCCTGGAATAACAATGAAGAGAATGTTGCTGTATGTGATTTTTCATTTATGGATAGCTGGAGACATTAATATACCTGCCTACAGGTTGTGCATTGCTGTTCCCAGCTCTGTAGGAAGGGATGTGATTTACACCCCCCCATGTTGTCCCACTGCCCCAGCTCACCGCCTGTCTTCCCAGCTCCAGTGGGAGCCAGGAATGCACCATGGCAAGGCAGGCACGGGTAGATGTGGCCTGGGATTTGTGGGGTTTGTGTACCCAGCAAGCCAATTGCTGGGAAGAGAGAGCAATAGCTGAAGCTTTTACTGCTCTTTAAGTTTCCTCATCGATTCCCTCGGTAACTGATTATATCACAGAAGTTATATAAAACCCACATTAAACGCCAACTAAATCAAGACTTTTCAGGAGTTTTTTTGAAAGCAATGAAATTCAGGACAAACACTATGCTATGCATGGAGATCACCACCTGGAGAAGAGAGCTCTTCATTTCACACCCTGTCTTGCCAAATGGAACTAGAATGAAGTCGTGTGTTTTATTCATTTTATTATTTCCTGCGCTATTTATATTGGCATTTAGAAAACATACAGCAGAAAATTCAAATTTACAGCAATACTCTGAGCTCCTGGATCGCCATCCATGGAGTGATCACCAAAGGCTTTATGGATGTGTCTGAACTTAAGCCTTATATTCTATACTGGGTGGTTCATTATAATATATGTAAAAATAAATAGCACCAGAACTATTATCAAGGGGACTCCAATAGGTGCAGAAACTGAGGGACAGGAAACTCAAGAAACACTATGTTGCCTGGAGAAGCTGTGGCTGCCCCATCTCTCATAGTGCTCAAAGCCAGGTTGAATGGGGTTTGGAGCAAGCCGCTCTAGTGGAAGGTGTACCTGCCTGGGCAGGGGGTTGGAACTGGATGTACTTCAAGGACCTTTCCAACCCAAACCATTCTGGGATTCTATGATTAGAAAAGCTCTGAAATTCTGCTGCTGCTTCCAACAAACACCAGCAGAAGATGCAGCCTCCTCATCTCCACAAATCAGTCCCTGTAAAAGATTTCTGCATATGTCTGTGAAAAGTGGAGTCTAGAGATTTGGGATTTCTATGTCCATGCTTTCCTCATGAGAAAACCCTCCATGCTAGACAAGGTGGATGCCAATGGACTCCCGCTGAACAGATCACCACAACTCATCAGGCTGCATGTGCTGGACATTCCAATTGGTTATTCTCTCCTTACATGTTTAATAAAGGACTTCTGAAGGTATTATGAAGCTGAAGGGATTTATCTTGCTGAATTTCTTGTCCACGGCCCCTATTTTCTTTTCAGCTGTATGGCTTTGAATTTGAATTTCCTGATTTCCTAGTAGTACACCATTTCTTCACCTAAGTTTCATTATGAATACCAGGTACACCTCAGACCAACTTAATCCAGTTTGATATTTAGTTCTTCTGAGCCTGTTGATTCATGACTCTTTAAAACAGCAAATACACAGTGTCTTTAAGCAGGATGAGTAAGCCAATGGAATGATGGATGGACAGGCAGACAGCTAGATAAGATCCACTTGAGATATGGGGCTTCTATTGAAATTCTTATTAGGATCACTTAATTCTGACAATTTTGAAGCCATACAGGCACACAGGTTAAGGTTTAAGCTCATTATTGTACTATTTGCCTTCTGCTATTGTGAAAAAGGTATCAGAGGAGGAAGAAGGAAAGAAAATCAAGGATGTACAGTCAAAACAGAAATGAGCAACACTATCAAAACAAGAAGAGGGAATCAAAAGGAGAATTAAGTTAGGACAACAGTTAATGCCTCTCTATAGCATCCTTGCTTGAAACAATCAGGTCTCACATATTTTTTTGAATATTAGAAAAAATTTCCTTCTAGAAAAGGTTGCAATAAAATTAAAATAGGATCCTCTCTAGAGATAAAAATTACTGAAGAAGAGTATTATGGAGTCAAATAAATGCTGTGAAAGCAGTGAATAACTAGGAAGGTTTGTGGATGTGTACATTTGGAAGGATTTTGCACCTCCTCAGCTCACGTTACAGACAACGCACAGAAATACCCATCTTTGCATTTGGAGGTTCCCTTCTCAAGGAAGCCATTGTGCTCTGAGAAGGAAGACGAGTTTTAGTACCAGCTTGTGTCCAAGGCAGACGGAAGCTAGACTTTGAGTTTGGGATGCCTCCAGCCTGGTGGAAGCCATCTGTAGCACACATTATCTTTCCAGAATGAAGGCAAGTGGTTTGTGCCATCTTTAACCTTGAATTGGAATCAAGTGGTTTGTTTGTGGTAGCAGTAGATTTGGCAAGTCCCCCTAAAATCCTCCTGCACAATGTGCCTTTCAGTACCTAAAGGGACAGACTTGTTTCCAGAAACACGATCAACTCAACAGTCTGATGGGGAAAGGGAATGTCAGCAGTGTTCACACTTCCATATATATTATTTTTGTAAATCTGAGGTGCAAATTGTTTGTAGAATCTCAATTACACCCCCTATAATATTGTCATTTGCAATCAGCTCACTATGAAAACAGGGCTTTCAAAGGGTAAAAAAATCATTTGAACTTCTGATCTACAATGGATTTGAATATTCAGATAAGGTCAGTGGTCAGAGCAGGGGTGACAGCCACGGTCAATAGATAGGTTCAGTGAGACAAAATCTTTTTGTCTATGTGGGAATAGCCTGAAGAAGAGAGGTTCTCAAGAGGGATCAGGGAGATTAAATTTAGCTGCATCACCATTTTACTTCCAGGATGCTTAAGGCATGATGGAAGCCTTTGGTGTGACCACCACGCCAGTGTGCTGATTCTGCTGACGGTGCCACGCTGGTGCCACCAGGTCAGATGTTCTGCTTCTCTGTGAATATGAAGCCAATGGAGAGCGATGTCTTGTTTTGGTTTCCTGTTGATTGACTCTTGACAGGCTACAGGAAGACTTGAACAAAGCTGACCAGAACAAAAATGACAAGTGGTTTTAATGACCTCAATTCCTGAGTTCTCAATGTGACATCTCTTTAAAGAGCCTGATCATCAGAAAATGGCTGAGGCCTTGGCTTCTGACAGCCAGGGTCTACATGTCACGGCTGAGCACCCAAAAATAGGGCACCCAGAACTACTACTAATATTTTAACAACATGGCTTTCCTTTCAACATCAGTGAGGAATCTATCTCCTAATTAACTATAAACCAGAGCACTGCTTGAAATTCCCTGGTAAGCATGAGCAGTACTGTTAAGATCACACTTAAGAAGCTAAGGATGATTAACCTTTGCCTAGGTTATAAAATGGCCCATTTAAGAACTGTTGCTACTGAATATATCACCTTGATATCAATTGGATTATTGAGTGAGAATTTATGTATGATGTTTGGTATGATGATATATGTATGGTTACAAACTGTTTATGAGAAGTGGAAAAGCCAATAAAAGATTAATGCAGATTTAAGTAGATTTTTTTCCTCTTTACTTTCTTATGGATTAATTCATGCATATGCAAGGCAGCTTTCATGTGCTTTAGAAAGGTGCCACCTTTCCAGTTGTACTAGAAAGATATCCTGCTGATGTTATCAATCAAATAACACTGGGACACACGTGGTGACATTTAGTTTTTATCTGCATTTCTTTGTTTTTATGAGCTCAGAATAAACTTGCCCAAAAGCAACTGAGAACAGGTTTGCAGCCTAAATTCAACTCGCTCCACAGGCATCTATTAACGAAGAATCCCTAATTTTCTGAATCACAGCTTCAGCCTATAAACACCTTTATTTCAGTGCAATTTGTACCCATAAATATTTACCTGTCATAGGCTTTAGGTTACAGCATAATCTGGCCTAGATCTGCCTTTTCAGTGGACTAGGAGCCTAATCCTGTCACTAACCAGTATGAACTGGTGCAGCATGAACTGCACTTGTTTCTCCTCACAATCTTTCTCTCCGGTTTGTTTCTTGGAGGGGAGGGAACAGCCTTCTATTTTGTGGTTTCTTCTGGGGCTGTATTTCATAACAGAACTAATTCCTCCTAGTAAAGCAAACAACGAAACAGGATAATGATGGCACTGTGAGAGCTCCAGTTCTTCCAGAGTTCCGGAAGGCATCTGAAAGGGGAGATTTTGGTTCAGACCCATCTCTGCTAATAGGTACAGTGTTAAGCCTAAGACAAGACAGTCTTCTTTCAAATTTACAACAGCCTGTGTTTAAAAACCTGACAAAACCAAAATGGGCTCTCCATAAACTATAGTGGCACAATTCGTGCAGCTGTAATGTAGGTTGTGTCAGCATTTCCATTATACTGTACACCACTATTTTTCAGGGGTTTAGATCTTGGCTATAAAAATCCACCTGGGGCTGAGAGTTGGAAAGTTGGAATTTCAGCAGGGGAATGAGTTTTTTCAACTAAATTTGAAAGATAAATTCCATTCTAAGGGCAGACAGCCCTGAAGAGCTCTGCTTGAGGATGCTGCTCTTTTCCACGATTTCACTAATACTTTCCTGATTTCATCACTATTTTCACCACCTGTTCTAGAGATTAATACATAGATTCATTCTGGCTGGAATTCCATCCACCTCTGTAGCTTCACAGCTAAAATTATCCCCATTTTACTTATATAAATTGTATTTTCATACTTTTTTTTTTTTGGCTTGTCTCTACTTTTATGCAGAGATGCCCATAAGGTGAAGAGAGTGAATGTTGTGGCACAGACAACTGTATCATAGAATCACACAATCATTGATGGTTTGGGTCAGATCACCAAGTTCCTCCCCCTGCCACAGGCAGGAACACCTTCCACTAGAGCAGCTTGCTCCAAGCCCCTGTGTCCAACCTGGCCTTTAACACTGCAGGGATGGGGCAGCCACAGTTTCTCTGACACCCTGTGCCAGTGCCTCAGCACCCTCACAGGGAAGAACTTCTTCTTTATGTCTATGTACCTGGAGGCTGTACAGGATGTGACCCATCCACCACGAGGTTCAGGGAATGCAGAGCAGAAGCTCTTTCAGGAAAAATAATCAACTCTGGTAATGGATGGGGGAAAGGCTGTTTGAAATCTGGTTGTCAAGCTCCCATCACTAACGCTCTATCACAGCAGACATGCAAAGCTATCAGCGATTCTTCTCTGGAAGGAATTCACTCTGGATTTGCTGTTATTTTCCTAAATGATCTATGAAAAGTATTTCAAACCAAGAAACACATAACCATAGAATTATAGTGTAGTTAGGTTGGATGCAGCCTTCAAAGGTCATCTAGTCCAATCCCCTGCAATGAGCAGGGGCATTTTCAACTGGATAGCCATCATGGAGTATGTATCATGCAATATCTATTTTTCTTCCACATTGCAAGGATTACCGTAAGTCTAAAACTGGAAAACAAGGAATAGAAAATACGGATGAAGAAAACTCAAATTTACTGATACTTTCAGGCAATATAATACCCAGCTTGTGTTAGATTTCTTCCACTAATCCTGCTTAGAGACTGTGAAACTGTTGTAACTACAAATACAGGGCAGTACTTGTTGCTTTAATTTCCAGGGGGCTAGTTAAGATGAAAGACATTAGAAAAAATGAGAATCAAGCTTCACAAATAACAAGCGATGAAATTTGATTATTAGTTTTTTCTACTGTAATGATGCCCCCATTCCCCAGTGCCTGATCAGATGTATGGAAGGAAATGCAATGTAAACACATTGATAGAAAAGCCAGTGTGTTTCACATCCAATTACACCTACTGACTATAGAGTAGTAATTCGCAGTGTCATATCCAAACAGCCTCTTGGCAGAGCCATGGCCTTGATGACTTAATAGGTTTCTAATTCCCACTCTTCGCTTTAAGAACAACTAACACAGTACAGTTTCTACCTTCCTTTAGATTAATATTTGTGCTTGATTTTGGAACTAGCAGCGTTAGGATATTTCATTTAGACAAAGGATCTAAATCTATTTTTCCCTTCAGCAGGCTTCAATAACTCCTACCAGTGCTGCAGGTGTAGAAGTGAAGGATTGCTCCGTGGAAGTTCTGCTGCCGAGGCCTCCACTGAGCCCTGGCACAATTAAATGTGCTGCGCAAGGTCAGGATTTTGTCTTAAAGGCTGGAAAAGACGAGTCAGCAGAAACTCTTCCAGGCTGTGATAGCCGTGAAGAGCAGCAAGTGAACTGTTCAGAATAATGAGCTCCTCAAGCCCCGTGATGCCTTATGTCTGATTCATCAGACAGTCAAAATGCAGATCCACAGCCAAGGAACACATTTGTTTTGGAAGGGTTCTACTTACAACCAGAGAAAGGATTAGTCTCCTGTCTCGTCAGGCCTTTGGTGAGCATCCTCAGGCTGCCCTCTGAATATAGCAACCTAACTGGGGTTGGAGTTCATGCTATTTCTTCCCAAATCATTTAGGATTTCTGTACTTCTGCCCAGAAGACTCTTGGGTCCCTCAGGATCCCTTGTGTCACCCTGGATTTACATAAAAAACTATTTCAAAGCTGACCTAAGTAGGAATTCACTCCATTCTCATTCTCCTCTTCCTGTAATACATTTTACTCCCACCTTGTCTTTTAAGAAGGCACACCACCTGTAACTAAGTGAAACCTACTCCTGAAAAGCCTGAAGATGTGCCTATCTTCCACCTTGAATTTCTGCATAAGACCACAAAGTATGCAAATGAACTCCATTCCTTCCTCCTCAGGTTGCTGTCTATATAGATTTTCAAGCACCATAGCTGTATTCCATACAGCTACATCTCCGTTCAGTTGGAACGGATGGGAAAACCTTTTCAATTAATGGATTTCACTGTGTTGGAGGTTTACAGTGGAATAAGCATGCATTTCTGTTGCTATAACAAAGCATAAGCCAGAATTTACATGGAAGGTTGATGGAAAAGCATTTAGATGATGGGAGAGGAGAAAGTTGGCCTGGACAGGATGGCACTGGGGTGTGAAAGTGATAAATAGCAGGGATAGCGCAGGTAACATGAGCAGGTTATTTCTGATATCAGAGTGAGGCAGCAGAGAAGAAATGAATTGGAGTTCTTACTGGATTCCAACTGTCCTGAAGTATCTTTATACATAGGGCTGGAATGCAGGTTCTTCCTATGGTTGAGAAGGAGGAGTGGAGATGGTGCTGTAGGAAGTAAAGCTGGGCATGAAATGGGTAGAAAAGGGCTGTATGGAGACCTAGAAGTTAGCTCACCTGATGGAGTGAGAAAGCAGAGGAGGAAAATCAGACAGGAGGGCAACGGCAGAGCTCGGTGAGACTGGTCTCACCTGAAACTGCTCCTACAACCTTATGTTTATAACCAGGACAACAGCAGGAACCCCCTCCTCTTTGTAACACTTCAGATAATTCAGTGCCTTGTTGAAGAACTTCTCACTGCCCTACATTCCCTAAGACCATCCACTAATGGGGTCAGAATGGTAACATGACCCTTTGCCACAACAGCTTGTTTTACACAGGGGGACTCCTACCTGAAAACATACCACTGCCATTGTAGAAGTGGACAATAACGATTGCTTATGCCATAGCAGCCCATGCAAGAGCAGGTAAGGTGGGCTACACTAGTTGAAAAGTGCCAGAGGGCCATTAGGGAAGTCATAGCCTTGCAAACAGCCCTCTTTCTCGTGATAGCAGATGACAAGAGGTCATGATAAAATGCTTCCCTTGCCTTCTGCACTGCACATGTCTATTGGTCCTCACATGAAAAAAACCCTAACCTGAACAACTCTGAGAGCACCAGCCAACCTTGATACGTTTAGAAGTTCTCTGTCAGGCTAAATATCACGTGAATGAAGGGCAGCAGTGCTAACACCCAGGCACTATTGCAAAGACATCTTTTCTAAACCTTAAAAAACATTATTTTCACCAACTGAGCATTTCAGAACAAGTAACTCAGCCATCATCTTGCACCATTTTTCTGTTCATATGTTGCTCATCAATGTAACGTATGTACACAAAACTGTAATTGTTACTCCTAATTTCTATCACCTATCATCAGCTAATCATTCTTGGTCAGCCAACCTGAGGAGGACTTGGGGGTGTGGGTTCATGTAAAGCTCCCCATGACCGAAGTTTGGTTTGGAGTAGCTGATAAACTAATAGGGCCAAAAGATCTTCAGTATTTGCAAACTTCCTGGAGGACACATCTGAATCAACGTTCTGTTTGGTATGATCTGGGATGGAAAGTGCATGGGATAAAGCTGCATTCTGGTTATCCACCTTTGCCACAGCATACAGCCTTTGCCATTGCAAAGATCCCAAAGGATCATCATTATTGCTTGGAAGGAAAACCCGTAAAGCCTAAATGCTGCACTACAACCAGCTGTCAGTGAGCTTCATTCTGTGGCCATGTGCTAACCAGTAGCTACCTGAATGTAAAAGGCACCTCCAAAGGGCACTGCTGGCATTCCGAGGCTGTTCAAAATGTCTGTGAAGCAACTCTGCACTTCACACATCTGTGGTGTAAGTCAGCCAATGCTTTCTGCATTCCTTGCACTTAGGCTAAGCTCTGTGATCACTGTGAGATCAAGACTGCCACTAGCAGAGCTTTAAGATGTCACTTCATTCTCCTTGGTCTTGTTTTATTTTTTCAAGGTATTTCACATAAAATTAAATAAGAATGTTAGCCAACATTATGTGGAAAAGCCTCAGTGTTTCTTCCACCTGCTGCTGAAAGAGGTTCAACATGTGGATTACAGGCCCAGATCAAAATCAGCCTCTCTGATTTCCAAGGTATTTTGTACTACCACTTCCTCTTTCCTCTCCATATGGGAATACAGCCTGATTTCCATGTTTCTCTCCTAAGAAGCATTCATTTCCAAGACGACTTATTTGTGCAGCTTGATGTTAGGCTGGGACCACTGCTCAAGGATGCTTATTGTTTTATAGCATTTTCCTTCCCCCTGTAACACAACTGGACATTTGAGCCAGCGGCGGGAAAGACCATCATCTACCACATTTGTCACCAAGCTTGATAGATAGTATTCCCAAGCCAATGCCATAAATGCTGTTTGGAAATTGCACAGCCAAGCTTCTGCTGCTGCTGGTCTGGCCAAAAAGAATTAATTTATAATCATGAATATAAATTTCATAGATAGTATTATTGTCATTCCGCTTTTGAGTTATAGGACATATGGGGAGTGGCTTGTGGAGCAGAAGCAGTGTCACCATAATTCAGTGTAATTCCGTTGACAATCGTTCTATCTATCACAGATATAAATCAATCAATTGCCTACATTAAAGGGACAGACCTCACCTCTCAGAAGTTGCGGGGGGGGGGGGGGGCTCCAAAGTATTATTGGTTATGCTGAGTAAGGCTGGGTTTATTGAAGATACCAGCCCCACTTCAGGAATGCATTTCCACTGTAGTCTGAATGATGCTTTCCCATGTGGCTAAAAAAAATCTCACATCACTCACTCAGGTTCATCTTCCATCTCCTCCGCTCCACATTAAATTACTGGACTTCCTAAATGAATTAAAGTTGACAAACTACAGCAAACTTGCTGTCCTGACTGAAATGACATTCGTTCAGCTGGAGCCAAATATATCTAAAGGTCTGTCTGAAAAGCCATGAATTAGGGAGCAGATCATTCTTATTAATGTGTCTTAGACCCTCCCAAAGGCTGCCAGCCTCAGGGAAAAATAAAAGACAGTAGAGCCTCAGTGCCACTGAGCAAGCACGTAATGGCTTTGCCAGCACACTGCTGGGAAGAAGAATGCAGGACTCTCAGGAAGTAATAGCTTGTACGGGAGGAAGAGCCTCTGTGATCAGTGCAAAGGCATTTTGGAAAGCAGAGTTCTATAGTTAAGCAACCTATTGTTCACCATAATGAAGAAGCATGACTATTCATGAGTGTGTTACAGTGTGTGGTTTGCCAATTACCCAATCAAGGGACATGCTCATTCAGCCATGAGTGAGGGCAGTACCCATAATATTTTATTGCCATTAAGCCTCAACTTTGCATGTTTTTATATAGACTATAGGGTGTTTAATAGCCATGCAAAGCTAGAACTTTCTTGCATACATTACAGATGGACAGAAGAGGATAAATCCTACTGCAAGCTGCCCATGGTAACCTTCCCTTTATAATTGAAAATATGGAGCTGTGCAATACTGTGTCCCTTAGAGTTGTTTGAGTGGGTCATGCGTGCAAGATACCTCATCTGGTGTGTGACAATGTTGAAAAGCTCTGCAGGAGGTGGTGTCATAGAGTCCCCTGCAGGAACAAGACCTTTAGGTTGAAATAAAGATGTCCCTTTTTTAAAAGTCAGGAAGGAAAATAATGGTTTGAAATGTCCAGCAAAATAAACTGTCATCCAAAATGAGATAACCCAAAATGATATAATCCAAGATGAGAATAAGATGCTTTTGGTAGGAGGGAATTTAAATACATTCCTACAGTTTAGTAATATTTCAGATACTGATATCCTCAGAGACAGGGTCACAGTATGAAAACTGCTTTAATCAGAATATCCTCAGAGACAGAGTCACTCTATGAAAGCAGCTTGTGCTCTGAATCAGAGCCAGGGAGACGTCTATGTTCTGTGCAATGCTCCGTGACCAAGTGTACACGAGAAGAGGACATATTCCCAGGCTGAACCTGGATCAGCTAACTTCCAAACTTGTGTGTCCTCCAGTCATATATTCATGGTTCACCAGTAGCCCTACACATGAAATTGAAGCGCTGACTATTTATTTATACTCTGGCATTTATACTCTGGTATATGTTCGTTTGCATTTGTTAATCACTTCTGTGAAATATCTGTGTTTGAGCTCTGCCTTTCTCTTCAAGCACAGGGCAATTCTGATCCTTGACTTCCCAGTAACGCTAGATTTTTCCTGCTCCTTCACAAGAGTGCAACCACTCAACGGTGTCAACTATTTTTTGATTTTGATAAAAATATCTTGAGAGTCAAGAACATCTCTTAATAGTTCACATTTCTATTTAATAACCTGCTGCAATGTCAAAAGATACAGGCATCATATTGCAGTTCCAAGAAGCATTATGCACTGCCATCCTATCTATTGATGCACATCAGACATGTCCATGTTATTCCATATTCTTTCCATTCCAAAGAAAGGCTAAAGGAGACAGAGGGTGCAGATCTTGTTAGGTACAGCCTCTGACACCATCACTATCAATTGTCTTTTGCTAGCACTGATCATCACCTCAATTATCTGGTGTCCAGCCTACCTGATAGGTTTTTGCAAACTATAACTCTTCTGTCGATGAACATGGAATAATGACAGCTAGAGGCAGATGGACAGAATACAAAAGAGATACACCTGCAAGTATCATACACACACACATGGACACAAACATTGCCCATGTCCCTAAATTAATCAAAAGCTGCAACAACTCAGCACATCCTGTTCTTCTCTGGAGATACATTACAGAATGCAAACCAGAACCAACTGAGGTAAAAATGCCCTGAATGGATCTTCTTCTTTTCCTCATTTTATTGCATTCTCAAGCCTGTTAAATGTAGGAAAGAACTTGGTGTACAGTAGAACACAGTAGCTAAAACCGCACCTGGTAAATAACATTTAACAACTCATTCACAAACCATAATTGCATGTTTAAATAACAGGAAAAGAAAACTGGCTTTGAAAAACTGTATTTGGCACAATTTTAATTTAAAGGGATAATTTCTATAGCTCCAATGCCACAAACTTGAACCAAGGAGTGAAAATATCCAACAAGAACTTATAGGAAGCATGCTGCCACTGCAGCTGTAAATTTTTACCCATGCAATATTCCCCACAACAGGAGAAAATGGATTTTAGTTTGATATTAATTGAAGTTTTGCCAGTATAAAGTTCATGAGGTTAATTTGGAAAGAATACATTCCCAATATATTTATAGCTTTTAAATAAATAGGGATTACACTTCACACATCAATAACAGCTGTTAACTAATATTTTTATTCTATGTAAATTCTATCCATTTATCTCTGTTGTATAACAAATGACTATAATTATGGTGCTTCATTGGTAGGAAGGTCATTGGTAATCTTGTAATTTCTCATTGGTGTAAAAAGGGAAAACAGAAATGTTTGTGATGAATGTATTCAACCTTTTGCATACTTTGGTGCTTGGGACTCGGCATTAAAATGCAGCAAGAAATTAAGTTCTTCACTTACACAGCATTTTTAATCCAGTGCTGTTGATTTGGTATACCTAAGGCATTTACAATGCTTTCTCAAGGGACTTTTCCCTGTGTATTTTGTATCTTCTTCCTTAGAAACTAATCAGGTTCAAACATTCAGAACATTTCTGCCCTTCCCAAAAGCCCCATCAGAGCCAGACTTAACAAGCTCACGACAATCAGAAGCTCCAGCCTTTTCTTTTTAACTTGCACTCCATGTATTTGGGATAACTGGAAAACAATCAGAAGTTTCAAAATCAAGTTGTAAAGAGTGCTTGAATAAAGCTGAGATTGCTGATTGACAGTCAAAAAAGCAGATTGCTAAGTAGTAGTCTTTGAATTGAGATTACTGAGACTTGTAGATCTTTTTCCTGGTTGTGTCTTAATTTCATACAGAGATTTGCTTCTTACTTCCCAAAAGGGAAAAATCCCAGTGTTTCTTAGAGGACTCAGAATGTATTTAGGAAGATGCATTTCCCTTCTTTAGTATGGCTAATACAATTCCTGTACGAAAATCTGTAAAACTTATTAAAATATAAAATATATTGTCTAATTCAAACACAAACTTTCATAGTTCTTGTTGTATAAACACACGTTCTCCTTTCCAGTGGAATACAGAATGATTGTATGGCCTTTATATACGGGAAATTAAGATGGTATAGTGATTGCTAATTCATAGAGAGAATAGCATAAGAAGGAACAGTGCCCTGTGCCTGGAGTATTGCAAATGCTGCCTGTGGAAAGGTCCTCAGAAGCAGGGATTCATGCAAGGGGAATTCCTTTTAATGAAGCTTGATTTAATCCTATTATTCTAATAAAGTGTAACCAATTGATGCAGAAAATCCGAAGGTCTAGTTCAGCTGCCGGTTAGAGTTTGGTTGTTTTTAACAGAGTGGATACAATGAAAGGAGAAGGAAGTTAATAAGCTTTTGGTCCGCTAATCCACACTTCCTGGAGCGAGTTTGAGGTTTGAAGGAGGGCAATTTGGAAGCTGTCTTAGCATAAATCTACAGCAAGTCTGTGGCTGTCTAGGGGGAGCAAGCCCCTCAGCATTCACCAAGACACGCTTCAAGGAGATTCTACTCTTAATCCAATTTACTCAGCCGAGTAAGTCCCACTGCTTCAGCTTGCCAACAAATTAAAATCCAGCTTCATAAAAACACCTTGAATTTGGAAGGTATTGGCTGGCCTGCTAGACTTGAAACTTCATTTATTCTGGCTAACTTCTCAATTATCTTCCCAGCAGTGGAGATGTGTAAAAGTGCAAAAATCAATAGGATTCTATTCCCTTTCTATTGGAAAGGGAAAAATTAATGAGATAGGACACTCTCTTAATCAGAAATAAATGTTTTAATTCAGATAATGACATAGTTTTCCCTCGCTGAAGGATGACAAATGCTGGGCTGCACCCCCAGCAGAAGCAGTTTCAATTTTATTGTAAATATAAAAGGTATTGATCGGTGAGATGCACAAACCCTATTGCTTACAAAAGCCATTCAGGGGGACTGGGAAAACTATTAAGCACTGGGTCAGAAATCAATAAACAACACTGAAATGTAGCAGAGGTCGCCCTAAGGCTTCGTGGCATCTTGGAAAGCCAAGTGGCAGAAATAGTGACAGAAATGTCTCTTGTGGAGCAATGTTAGGGATGAAGGGGTCATGCATTTAATCTCTTCGGAGCTTTGACAGGTCTGTGGAACAGAACTAATGTAGTCTTTCCTCGCTGCCTTTGATTTAAATACATGCTGATTCATCCGACAGCTGAGTGCAATGATTGTTTTGGGTCGTGCAAATATATTGGCTCAGAAAGCATTGCAGGAGTATTTTGGTCCAGTTCCATTTAATGGGGGTTTAATTGGAGCTTTGTTTGCCCTATTCATAATGATGCGAATATGAGAGCACAAATAAGCCTCTGAAATCAGGATCTTCCAGCATGCAACTTTAAAGATAAATTCAAAGATTACATTTAAAGAGGTGAGATTTTTAGATAAAAATAAAAAAAAAAACCCAAGTATTTTTGCACCATAAAAGTTATCCAACATGACATTATTTTGGAACACTAGAGTGAGCAGCTAATTTTTTCCTTTCTTCTTAAAAGGTGCTTTCATTATCAAAGGTTACTTCCTGTGCCAAAAATCACTTACCATCACTGAACAAATCACAATCACCCCCAGTACTTGCTCTTTGGTGGTCTTCAGTTTGAAAGTGCCATATCTGATTGCAACCTGAATCTCCTAAATCACCCTGAGGACCACGCTTGGAGTGTGCCGCTACTGCTCTGTACACAGCAGAATCCACCTGGAATGAAGAGAGACCAACACAAGCTGTGTCTGTCCACCGAGGTGGGAGCTGATTTTTCATGGAAGACATTGATTTGAAAGGCTTAACGCAGGGCATTGAAACTTTTAACAACATCATTCCACAAGCAGAGTCAGAGCCCACAGAAAAGAAACCCGAGTGCCTGTACCTTCTGCTCTGGGAAATGCAGGTTCCCCCCTGACATGGATATGATTATAAGATTGGTTAGGGTCAGGTTACCCATCAGTAGGTGAAGTGTTCAGGTGCTGAGGATTTCAGTTTCATCTCACCTCAGATATTATGTCAGCTCCGTGTCATTTTCATCACGGGGAATGATTCGAGGGCTTGCTGTGTCCCCTGTTATTGCGGTCACTTGACCCCAGATGTAACTTCTGTTTAATACCAGCATTTTAACAAAGCTTTGGAGCAGCACACACACAACGAGCCACCACTTGACCTTTCCCTGCCTGGAAGATGCCAATTGGCTCTGGCCTTGGGTTCCGCTGCCCCCTCCATTTGCAACAAATGAATGTTAAAGCTTCAATGAATTGACTCACATTTGAAGTTATATTTTTTTCATTGCCACAAGCGCTTCAGCATTGAATCCCCTTTTGATCTTCAGTGCTGAAGTAATGGTGTTTTTCCTGTTGCATCTGCTTTGGGAGAATAGATAGGGGTTTGTTCTTAAAAACAATATTCCACTCTGCTATGTACTAATTTTAAGCACATGGTAGTAAGGGGGACATGTAAAGAGCAAAGTGGCTTTGCTCTAGAAAAAGAATCACATTACATTTCTTAATGAAACTGTTTCCTATTCTTTATTAAGCAAACCTCAATAAATCTGGAAATGAAGTAGAAAAAGCTATTTCTAACCATTCAGAAGTATACGTTACTTTTAGTCACAGGATAGCTGTGATACAGTGCCCCTACCTGTGCAAATGCGTTGCTCTCACTCAGCAATTCATTCAGCGCAGCTCATGGCATATAAAAAAGCTCCTAGAGTGGCTTCTTGAGATGTGGCCAGTCCCAGTGAGGAACACAGGCTTTTTGCATTCATTATTAGTCCGACTTTGAAAACTGCTCAAACCAACAGTAGTTTTGGGGATGCTCCTCAGAGCTCCTGTTTTTTTAAGTGCCTCTTCTCATGCTGGACAAGCCACTGTGGTCAAAATCTAGACGCTGTTAAAACGTTGTTCTGCTTTACCAACATTTTTCCATGCCTTCTGGGTTACAAGAGTGAAATAAATGTTTATGAATGAGGAGATACAGGGAGAGTGGAAGCAGGTTTGTTAGTATCATGCCAAATAGTAAAATCTGGCTGAGCCTGATTTTCAAAGGTGCAATATTCAGGATCCTTTGAAAATCAGGTGTCTGAACATGGATGCAGGAGCAGTTTTCACCAGAGGTTTCATCCAGAAGGAGCCCAGCTGCAAGCTGCAGCAATGCTCAGCAATGCAAACCAAGGCACCGTAGGTGAATTCCTTGATCCAAAGTTAAATGCCAGTATAGGTACAGCCTCACACTACCCTGCCAACAGCCAATATACAGGGACCAAGTACTCCACAGATGTTCAGCTCTACAGTTCTCTACTTGTGTTACTGGGAAGAAGTCTCTAAAGCAGTATGTGTTGAGGTGGAGAGGGCTTTTTTAGTGAAGCAGATACCATTACACAGGGAAGATCTCAAGGCCTGTATGAACCACCCCAGCCAGCCTATTTCCCAGCAGTCTTCACTAGCTAGGAACAAGCTCAAACATCTGAGATGAAGGCCCATAACAAATGTTCTCATCTCTGTTACCTTCCTAAAAAGTCCTGAATTAGATTAAAGTAATTATCATTAAAATTAAAACACAGAATGCAGTGCGCTGTCTTCTGAAAGGAAGGCACAGGAGAGCACAATCAGCCATTCAGTTCAGCAAGCAGTCTGGCCTTCCCTACTTTACCCTAATGACTACTCTGGGTCTCTCCATAATCCATCTTCATATCCCTTATTCCAGGCCCACCAAGCTTTCATATACGAATTTTTACGAATAATGGTTTAGAAATAGGGCAGTTTTAGCAGGACAAATGCATATTCCCAAAAATTCACATTTCCAAGCATTGACTCCAGATGCAAAGTTTTCTGAGAACACACTAAATGCTGCATGACCAAGGCAAAATCATGAGGGCTGGAAGTGCTGCCATTGCTAATGCTGCTTGGGAGATTTCTGGGCTGGAAGCATTCAATGTAACACATCCCTTATTTCCTTAGACTGATTTCTAATGAAAATTGCTGGTAAAAGGGAAAGAGAGAGGGCCAGTGACTCCTGGACATCACTGAGATCTTTCAAAAGGCATTGGAAAATGCCACATTTTCAACATTCATAATATCGACAGCTTTTCATTAAATACACCATACTGTTTGTTTTAAGTGATTGCCTTACTAAGCAATGTTTTATGACAAAAAACCAGATTTGACTGGAGTGATTTCTTCCATTATTCACACAGTTGGGTTTGCCTGAGTCAAAAGAGAAAGCAGAGCAAAGAGCCAAACATCTCCCACCTGACACTGTCTAGTGAATCATAGAATCATAGGGTCTTGGAATAGTTTGGGTTGGAAGGGACCTTAAATCTTATCCACAGGCAGGGGCGCCTTCCACTAGAGCAGCTTCCTCCAAGCCCCTGTGTCCAACCTGGCCTTCAACACTGCATGGATGGGGCAGCCACAGCTTCTCTGGGCACCCTGTGCCAGCGCTCAGCACCCTCACAGGGAAGAGCTTCTGCCTAAGAGCTCATCTCAGCCTCCCCTCTGGCAGGTTAAAGCCATTCGCCTTGGCCTGTCCCTCCATGCCCTTGTCCAAAGCCCCTCTCCAGGTTTCCTGGAGTCTATTTAGGCCCTAGAGCTGCTCTAAGGACTCCCCTTAAGTAGCCTTCCCTTCCCAGGCTGAACCAGCCCAGCTCTCTCAGTCTGTTTCCATAGGAGAAGACCATCACCTGTGTCCCAAGACAAGAGGTGTTGCATGATCCCTCAACAGTATCAGACCAGATTCCTTGTAACTGAAGTGCGTCAACTAGCCCACCTCAGCTTGACAATTCCTGACCCACACATTTTCTTTGCTTTTTAGCTTTTCCAGCATGGGAGGAAGCTCTGAGTAATGGATTTTTATGGCATAAAGAAGCAGCTGAGCATTTCCTCTTCACGTATGTCTTGTGCAACCCACCATATGCTGTAAGTGCCCAGAGAGGAGACTGGGGAAGGGTTTGGAGAAGAAAGAATAAGCAGAATTCTCTTGTTATACAAAGTTGGAAGGAAGGCAAACCTGACACCATGCACCTCCTGCTCCTCCTTTAGGACCTTTGTGTTTCAGCTGGTGACCTAAAGGCAGGGAATTTCTCCTGCTAAATAAAATCCTGCTCAATGCATTTAATATCTATCCCGTGTACAAATATATCTTCACATTTATTTAATAGAGAAACCAACTGGAGGTTATTATTTTGCTATTCTAATCTTTTATAGAACAGAGAACACTTAAATCAATAACCATTAATTAGAATAATGCGGCAGGGGGAGTGTGTGTAGAACAATACAGGACACTCAAGAGGCTCCTGCTAAACTCAGCGTCCGAACACCTATTTCCAATTGAGACAGGAAAGCCAGGTTATACAGAAGAAATACTGGCTATTTCCTTGAAAATCCTTTCAGAATATGTGCAGCTTTGACTCCAGCCCTCTCCCCCTTCCTGGCAGTGCTCTCATGCTTCCCCCAGCCCACCCTTGCCAGCCTGAAGTCCGACCTTATTTACGGCACTAGTGATAAAAGTTTCTTTAAATGTAATGAGATTAAATGTGCCCTTCTCTTGCATTAAATGAGGAATTTTAACAGTGTATTCTGGAAGAAGGACAAATTTAAGCATGAGCTTAGACTTTAATAATTTGCTGAATTAGCACTTAAATCTTTCATCTTCTTTCGGGCTTTAAGGGCTGTACTTTGACTGCTACAGTTTCACTGAAGAAAACCCAATCATTGGTAGGCCAAACAACACCAGAAGCAGGAGCGTGGATTAATTTATAGTCCTTGGTCTATTCTTCTGCACTTTTACATTTTACTTCCCTTAGAATTAGGAATAGCACCCATCTAAAGAGCCATTTATGCTTGTTCTCTATTCTATAAGCATTGTCAATTATTTAACTTGGAAAAGGTAATAATTATAAAGCACTTACTGATGTCTTTAAGATTTCAAAATGCAACTTAACTCTTGGTTTTGATTCACTCCATTAAATTAACTATATTTCATGCGCTAACACAGTGCAGCCTCTGCTGTGCTGTAACATGGCAGCCTTTTAGCAAAGCAAAGAATGCTGCTGAGCTGACTTGGGAGACAACACTGAGTGGGACATTGAGGGAACATAAGACCTTCCTACTATGTAAGACCTTCCTACTATCTGCTGGATAGAAGCCTCTGAGCATTTTTGCTCAGTAGTGGGATGTCCTGGGGGTGAAACCCCTTTCAGAGACCCTGGTTGTGGCAGATCTGGAGCAATGGCAACTACTTCCCGGCTATGTCAGCCCTCCTGTACTGCAGCAAAGCATGTGGCTCTCTGCATCATTCCTCATTCCAGAGTGCTGCACCCCAGCACTCTGCAGTGTTCTTGATTTTAACAACCAAAATTTCTGGCCATCCCTTAACAAAAAAATCCTAATTTTATTAATTTATATTGGAGAAGTAGAAGGCAGGGGTCAAACATCTTAAAGGGTAATGCTGTGCTGTAAGCCAAACAGACCAGCCCAAGCCTGGCCATGTCTGCAGATGGGAGACTTTCTATAAAAGAAGCTACAGTGAACACGTGGGTTTGGGTGCCCTTGACATTTATAATTTACAAGAGGATGATTATGAGCAACAATATCCACACTCACTTTAAGACCGAAATAGTAAATGTCACTTTGCGCTATCCCTACCTGGATGTGATGCCAGCAGACATCTGAGAAATTGCAAGGATCCTGGAGATAAATCAACCTACAGCTCCACACTCAGCTTCTCCCTGCTCTGTTGGGACATGGCAAACCCCCTGAAAGGTAAGATGTCTTTCCTAAAATAAATGGGTTTCTGGTACTGTGAATGTGCCCATTAATTTCAGATAAGATGTTGGGTACATAAAGTTTTTGGAGTTCTAGGATAATATTTCCCTACTTATATACAGCATGGAGAGAAAGAGATTAGATAGAAAAAGGATTTTCCACACTATCCGACTGAAGGCAATTGCAGCAACATGTGGAACATAAATAGAATAGCTTGGAAATGTGTTTTCCCTGTGTAGAAAGTTACTAATGGAAAAAAAAAAATCATTTATACTGTTTGTCCTGAAAATATTTCAAGATAAAGGTTTCGAATGGTTCCCTGTGTTCTGAAACCAGATTAAAATTAATGATTCCATTATTTGTTTTCTTCTCCCCTTTGATACAGAAAAGAACAGTGTGTTAGAAACTAATGAATTCTTTTGAAGCAAGGATCCTGGAGCATGGAAGATGGACGCCTCGAAAAAGATCATCTAAAGCTTTGCTTCCACTTTTTCTCCTTAATGACATAAACCAGAGGGTTCCCCCACAGTAAAGAAGTTCCAAGAGAAAATACCAAAAGACCTGGTTCTCGTGCTCATATGGCCCCAGTCATAGTCATTTCTGTGGCACTATAAAAATATGGTAACTTTATATGCAGTGTATATATATATATATGAGTATATATCATATACATATATATACTATAAATGTAGA
>JASSUY010022042.1:102500-148149 GCA_032466535.1 Forpus xanthops
ATCCCATTTGCTGTGCTGTTGTTTGGTTGAGCTCTATTGGAGACTGGTACGCAGGCACTGGAGCATCTACTATGACTGTGTAAAATGTGTTTAATTGGCATGAAAAGGCACTAACAGAGTGTTAGTGGAGCTTCCATTATCTAAGTGGATATCTTATTTACTTTAGTTGAGATGGAGGACGAGAGGACAGCGGTGGGAAGCTGCGTGCGTGGACGTTATCTGAGTGTGTGCTTTCGGGGGGGGAGTGGAAATCACACACGCTATAAACGCCACAGCATTTACAACGGCACTAACCTCAAAATCCCCAGGAGAATGCTTTGCAAAATGTTTTCCTAATTATAATTTTGCAGATTTATGTTTAACACGGTTTGCCAGTTGTGAAATTGGCAATGACGATAACGCAATTTGACGGGTATTTCATGTTTTAAAAATACGCATTTTTATAACATACTTTTCCCCACAACCAACTCAAAGCACCTGATCTGAAAGGGAAGTTTTATTTTTCATACCACGCCATAGAAGTAACCTTCTACACATCCACGTCCGTGCAAGCTTTCATTGTAATTTATATAGGAGACCAGCCTGCATTAAGAATTGATGCAGTACTGTATATGTTGCATTACAGTCGCTCTAGTGAGTCTATGAGATATCAGCTCCCTGCTGAGTACATACTTATGTCAATATTTCTGTTAATTGTTGCATTACAAATTGTTACATATCCCAGTGGTGGGAGTTCGCATTTGTGCCTGCAGTGGAGCTGACAACACCTACCCCTGGTCCCAGGAGGTTTCGATATACTGTGGGATTTGCCTTTGGAAAACGTTATCATAGTTTATCAGCCCCATGTCATTCCACTTAGCATTAATAGAACAGAACCTCCAACTCCATTGTGGTGCCTTGTATTCTTCTACCTCCCTCTATGCACCAAGAAGACAGCTTGAGTTTACAGCATCTTCATGAGATTACCAAAGCAAATCAAGTTTGATTCCCTTCTAGTCTTTGCATTGTTATGTTACATGATGTTTTACCCTAAATACCGGCTTCTTCATGCTGTCACAGGAATTTGTTAGCAGTGCATCGATGTTATGAGTGTTCCTGAATGGGTCATACTCAGTAGAGGAGATATTTTGTTTGAATGTTGAAAATACATAGCATTCATTTGGTATAATTCGATAGTGTTATTGACTTCAACACATGCAAGATTTGCAAACCCACATCATAACAAAATATCTGGATGTAATTTTCTGTGCTAGTTACTGAAGGGATGACCCCAGGAGTTGACTCCACCAGGCACCAAAGGGTTGATCACTGCAACACATCCTCACTGCACCTTGCAACTACCAGCTACAGCCAAATAGCAAGACAGCACATTTTTGTAAGGTGAACTTGGAGTCTGTGAGAGTGTTAATATTTACCATCCTCTCCAATCCCTTTAATTTCTTGCACTTCAATGAAGAGGAACCTTTCTTATGTTAACTAAACCAGGGCAGTGAAGATTCCCTCTCTGGTGACAGGTACAGATTAACAGGCAAATCTGCTGTAACCAGCTGATCTGACAACAAATTTTTGAATCAGAGTGGCAGGTTAGCCCTTACTCTGGGGAAAGAAGGCATAGAGAAGGGCAATTCATTTCCCTTCCTTCTGTCTTTGAGAATCCCTGGCATCTCAAAGGGACCTGCTGGAGCCACACAGCCATAGGACGAGAAGCCTTGCTCCTCAGCATTCCTCCCAAACCCCAGCATCTTCACCAGCATCCTGCCAGTGGGCTTTACTGGGGGCACTGGGGGAGGGGACTGGTGGTTCATTGCCCCTGAAAACCCTCATAAATAGAGATTCCACAACAAGGAGACTCTGTGCAAAAGGCTAATTACAGCCTGGGGCTGCATTAACCTTTAGTGTGGGTTCCCCACTGGGATCTTTGTAAGGCTGTGTCTGTGTGTTCATGGGCTTGCGTATGCACACACAGACCTTCTCCCTGTCCTTTATTATTCCATTCTCCTCTGTGTTCTCCCATATACAGATTTTTTGGAGGTACAGAAAACCTTCTTCATAGTCTGAAGACTTGTTCTCTGGGAAAATCAAGGAAGGCATCAGACCTTCCCATCTCCCTTCATTGTGAAAAAGAACTGGCTACTAAATTCCTTTCCTTGATGGAAGCTGGCAGTGCAAATTCAGCGCGGACAATAACAACCTACTTGTCTATGGGAACCAGCTAGTATAAAAGCACACTGACAATGAGAAGCCAACAAATTCTCCTAGGAAAAACAAAATGTAACTAATGTGATCCAGGTGCATTAGTAAATATTATGACAGAGGTAAATTTATTACTAAGAGCTACTGGTGGTCTAGTAGTTCACATGAAAGCTTGCAGAGATGATGCAGAAACTGAGGCAAATCCCTATGCTTTTCCTGGATAGCTACCATGAGTAAGTGAAATTGAAAGTGAAAATTGGGAAGATAAGGTTGATGCTGCAAAATGATGATAATGGAGACCACGGTCATTCCAAACTTGGAGATCCTATGAGAGAAAATGCTGTAACTAATCTAATTGCTGGTCTTTCCAACACAAAAATGTGGCTGAGAATGAAAATACCCATGAAAACATCAGCCTGTATCAGATCTTCATGTATCTGAAAACTCTCAGAAAAGCTACCAAAGGCCTCACAGCCTCACCTAGCTGATGACAACAACCTGACACTCCACAAGGCTAGGCTGGACAAAGCCTTGGGTGACATGGTGTAGTTTGATGCGTCCCTGCCCATGGCAGGTGGCTGGGACTAGATGGTCTTAAAGTGCTCTCTGACCCAAGGGCTCAATAACCAGCAAGATTCAAGTGGAACGGCCACTCTCTTTCAGCACAGTGGGTGTCACAATGCTCACCATGGCTGATCCAGTTCACAGAGGAGCAGGCAGGGGAAGCAAGATGAAGCTTGCCTCCAAAACTACACTGAGTTGGGGCTTGTGAGCAGGGGCAAAGGCAGGTTGGAACTTTAAACTACACCACGGTCTCCTTGGATGCACAGCAAAACCCCTGTAAGGCCAGTCTATAAAGGCAGCTTAAAGGAACTTGGAGGACGCACAGCTTTCCTGAGACCCAGCCTCTAGCAGATCCTGTTTGGTCCCTAACTTCAGATGTTTCTGGGCAGCCCAGGAGGGCCCAAAGTGCTCAGACACAAGCAGGAATCAAGAGTTTCACTCACAACCCATGGGAGGTCTCCTGACGGGCAGGTAAGGATGTGGCAGGATTCTCACCATGCATGAGCCCAAGTATCTAAACACATCCGCTCAAGTTAAACCTCTTCACCTCTCACTTCGGCTACAAGGCAGACTTTTTTGGAGATGCCTTTGCAAACATTTATCCCAATTGGTAGTTCTGTGTAATAAAGTAAAACCTCAGCAAAATAAAAGAGCTTCCCATACAAATGATAAATCCCTACCAAAATCAGGTCTGCCACTAAATATCCTCCTCTCCTAAGGGACAGGAGGAGGAAAACAACACATGACAGATGTTAATCACCTTCTTTAATGAACTGCTCGGAGATATTTAAATATGGTGATGTTGACTGTGCTGTAAGAACATATGTACAATAGTATAAAACAAAGTAGAAACATGATGTATTATTAATACACTCTAATTCCTTTACATCTATTTAGAGGCGCAGTGAAGGAAGAACATACTGTGTATTCTCACTGTAGCTCTTCTTGGATATAAAGAGACCCTCTGAAGCAAATTCTTCAGCCTACTATACTTCAAGAAACAGTAATCTAAAGCATCAGACATTTCCTATTAAAGTTTTAAAAACATAGCTTTAAGTCATACATTATATTGAATGCTTTAATATCTCATCTGATTCAGTAGCTTTTAAACCCCACAGAGGTCACATTTGGAAGCACTAGTCCCTTTTTACAGCATCTCCAAACATTAAATACAAATAAAAATTATTAGGAGGAATAGAGCCATCTGTAAAGGCTAATAATGTGTCAGTTTGATATTATTATTAATAATACTATTATTTCTGTTTCATATTAGGCAGATCATGGTTGCTAATGGCTATAAACTAGGAGTGATAGCCTTCATTCTGGCCCATCTGTGTTGCAGCCAGAGCAGCATGAGAAGATCCAGTTACAAAACAGTTGCTTCTCCTGACCCTATTTGGTGCCTGGCTTTATCCCTGCAGCTAAACCTAAAGCCTTGGCATGCCCAGCTCAAGTCTGGGATCTAGTTACCACAGGCTGGGGCCTGAGCCCTGCAACAGACTTTAATTTTCTGGTGACCAGGTCAAGGTCAACCACAGGTTGACCGAGTACCCAAGGTTGATTGGGTCAGATGCACAGTCCAGGGTTCATGTGACCAAGTGTAACTTCCCTAGATGCGGCAGGCAAAACTGTCCTACCCAACCTTTGGAAGAGAAAGGTGGTAGCAGAGCAGTTTATGTGGTGGCTCTCTACCAGAGTAAGAATTCTAGCCTTTTCTTGGCTCTTATCAAAGGTTTCCTTCGGTCAGTTCAGCCGTACATTGCTCTGAGGCTTGGACTAAGAGGTAGGTCAGATGCCACTACACACAATGCTTCTCTGTGTCATGCACCTTTGCCAAACAAATTGGACACAAATCTGGCTGTGCTTTGTATTTCTGGTAGTGTGACTTGGGTTCAACCCTACAGTGAGTCGCTTAGAAGCACCATAAGAGTTAATTTAACTAATTGTACATATTATGATAAGGATAAACGGAGCAGAGGCTGTTGTCAAGAAAATGCTGGAGGCGAGACCACGTGGACAGCTCTAGTTTAAACATTACAGCAGAATCATTCCGTTAGCTGATTAAACTAGCAGTATACTGAGCAGGCAGTTTCCTTTTCCCTAATACCAAATATGTACAGACAGCCCTCCCTTTTCTCTTCTATGTTACTGTTGTGGGTCATATTTAGTGCTGATGATTTGTAATTTATCCAACAGGTACAGGCACATTTCCCCCAGGTAACATTTGTAAACAGAAATAAAGCTTCTGGTGCATTGTTTGCCTCAGAAACTCTGCAATTCCAGTGTGTCATAGAGTAGGCAGTGGTGTGTAACCAAGACCAGTGATAAAAAGAAACTGCAATTGTTTTTTTTAAGGTACAGCTCTAAAACTGTACTATGTGGATTTCCATGGTGTAGCAGCGCAGACAGAAATTACTTTCTTCCCCTCTATAAGAACTAGTTATCTGATTCTCTTTTGTTTCCCTTATTCCAATGTTCAGTTGCAGTTTAGTGTTCAGAGCTATAAGGATGCATTGAAACTTATGGAGCCTGACATTTTAACTATCTCATCTTAGCATGATTCATCTCAATTTACTTTCTTCAAAAATGGAGCCTGGAAGAATATGAACCATTTGGGGGGCTTGCTAGAGGGCCATAAACTCCATTAAAGAGTATAGTATCAGCTCCCTTCCAGAGAGGGTTTGCTTCTTATGGGTCTCATCCTGCAAAAGTAATAGGTGTCTCCTGGGAAATGCCGTGTAGTCTCACAGGTTGAATTCACAGGTCTGGGGGGGAAACTAAGCCCTGGTTTGAGTCCTCCATTCTCACAGTGTTTCTGTGCTCTGCTATAGGAACAGCAGAACAAAGAAATTCACAGTTGTTTCTGCTCTGCATTTGAGCCTTAAGCAGAGCAGGGGCATCTCAATAGTTAAATAATGAGCAGATTCAAAGAGCCTCCATAAATTTGATGGGTTGATATGAGCAAACAAAATCACTCATACAATATTACACAAGTGTCTGCTCAGAAAACACATGATTTTGGAACTATGGCCAGAGCCTGACAAGTATTCTGGGGCAGATCCTCTGTGTACATCAAGTGTCATAGCTCTACTGAAGTCAACGGAGCTGTGACAACTTAAACCCACAGGAGCTCTGCCCTTTTGTGCACAATTCTTGCAATAATCAAACTGCAGCACACAGAGAGCCCTGCCTGTATGACCATCATGGTATAAAGTGCTCCACAGACAGCAAGATGGACCACAGCCTATTTATTTGCCAATGGCACCAGTTTCAGTACAGAGACTTGACTTCTATTTAGATTTCAGACTCCTCTGAGCTCTGGCTACCAGGAGGTGAACACAGATATTAAGGGGGACTTATTCAGGCACCATTCTCTCAGCACAGTGTTGAGTAAAACCCACA
Organism: Forpus xanthops; assembly: GCA_032466535.1. Lineage (NCBI taxonomy): Eukaryota > Metazoa > Chordata > Aves > Psittaciformes > Psittacidae > Forpus > Forpus xanthops. The sequence goes on from JASSUY010022042.1 coordinate 108,660, forward strand.
AGTGCACAGCATTAAATGGCATTAAGGGGCTGTGGTGGTGAATGGAAGGGCAGCAGGCATGGAGGCACACCAGTGTCTCCAGCACGAGTTCAACGACACTTGCCCTGGCCTGTTCCCCTCCTGCACTTGTAGACACTGATACAGTGAAACAATAATATATCACCAGACCTGACCCTTTGGCCTTTATGAATTATCTGTTTTAGAAAGATGTGAAACCACCTTTTATATCCAACATAATAGATATTTAGACATTGTAGATCAATAGTGAACAAGTTTTCTGGTTATAGTTAATGGGTGCCAGAGGGGCATTCTGACGTTGACCTCTGACACCCTTGTTGACAAGAAATCTATAGAGGGAAAAAATAGGAAAGAGTGCCAGGTTTCCAAGTTATGAATATAGATCTACAGCAAATCATGGTAATTTTCATTGAGCACAAATTGTTCATGCTTCCCCTTTCAGATGAATTTCTCCAAAATTCTTAATTCTGACCAATGTGAAATTAATAACTGGCCCTTGGTGAGCATGTGAAAACAACTGTTCAGCTGTATGACACAGTTTTCCATCTGTTACTCATATGATATTGTTCTGCTGTCAAAGAAGACTTTTCCCTTTATAGAGTAGGCTGTCATTTGTAATTCCAAACCAGCAAAGATTTGTTAAACAGCCACATCATAATGGGTCTGGATAGGAAGAGATACAGGCTCCTGGTTCTTGAACGAAACTAATCTAAAATTACTTTTAAAGGAAAATAAGTTTATAGGAATTTAATGTACTTGTTTTTTGCAAAATCATTTGCTAATATGTATTGCCATCAAAGCACTAAAAGAAACCCTTATTCCTTAATGGATCACATATATTAGCTAACTTTTCATGTAATTAAGTGATGCAGCGAAAGGCTGTTAGCAAAGGTGGTAACAACTATGAGTATAAAATTATTATCTCTATATTATAAACATTGTGGTGCTCGATCAGGAAAGTTGTGTTCACCAGAAGCAGTTTAAGCAGAGCGGAGAGAACTAGAATCCAGCAGTCTGCTTTACACTACAGCACAATCCAGCATGCCGCCTGGTAATGAAATTAGCTCTGTCACATCAAGTCAAATGAAACCCCTGTGAAAGGAGGTTTTCAAAGCATCTCCCCTCTAACGTACCTACTGTATTATTATGTCACACTCCAGCAACGCCGCACTGAGGTCTCCGTGGCCTTCCTGCAGCTAAACCCCATTGAAAACACATTTGTCCTGGCTGTTCTTTTCTTTTAGCCTTCCTCTCATCTTGTGCAAGATGAATCGCTGTTGGGTACAGACTGACTCCGAGGGCAAAGCCAGGTCTTGAGGAGGTAACCAGCCTCCTACGGCTTAAACATTTTAATTCATTTGAACACTGATGCACAAATGAGAGTTAATCACTCTGCTGCGGTGCTGTCTCATTTACCAAGTTTATTCATTAAAACTTTCCTCACTGAACTCTGATTGAATGTCATGCTTTTTAAAAGGCCTCTCAAACAGCCTTAAGGCTTTTAAAAGTGATATCTCAGGCTGCTGCTGAAATGCTTTTTACAATTTGCTTTGCAAGGAAGAATGTGAAAGTTGGGTGGTAAAGGGACTGAGAGACATAGTTAAAACAAGATTACTTGGGCAGCTTAACAACAGGGATGCTCGGAAGCACTCCAGGAAATACATGTGTGACTAAAATAATATGCTAGATGTAAAAGATGCATCTTAACTTGGACAAATCCTCCACCAAAACATTTCACAAGCCTCACAATATAAAACTGTCCACACGAGTATCATGCTGGCTTTTGTCATTTAGTGCAAGGATGTAATATATGCTGTATGACTATTAATTTTATGAGATTGGTTGAGATTACCCTGTTATATGTTTTATTGCTGTGCTATATAACAAAAAAGCGTGGTGATAATGTTATTTGTTTTAGATAATATATTTGCAATGTGTTTGCTAATCTAATTATTTTAGAATCAATATAATAAAACCTTAAGTACACTGTTTGGTCTATTAATTGCTATAACTAAAATCTGAAATTTATTGTCAAAATGGAGGTTCTTGATTTCAAATTAACTGAAGCACAATGTAATCTTTACCTTTTTAATTAACTGTGTTCAATATTAGGTAAAAAAATACCTCCCATTTCCAGTTCCTTAATGAAGGGCGCAATCAGAAAGGCTGACATTCCATCATACATTTAATTGGCTTTTTTAAAGTCATTTACATTACTTGGATCTCCAAGGAAGTTGCAGTTAAGAAAAGAGTCTCTGCACATGGCTTGGTGGGGAGATTCACTCAGAAACTAGATCATAGGTGCACAAGACTTGCATAAATCAACCAAAACCCCTGTAGGCATGGCTGTAAAGCTCTGTAAGGCAAAGTAACAATACTTGTTTATTTGTGCGTCTGGTTACCTGTGGGCACTGAGGGCTTTACACAGCATCTGGCCTCTTTGGAAGATTCTCTCCGTGATTCCCACAGTACACAACTCTGTGTATTCACATTCTCTGTTAGATTTTCCTGGTTTATTATAGTCTTCTTCTACACTCTTTCTTTATTTTGGGAAGCAGCTAAATTGTCAGCACAGATGGCCTCTTAGGACCTAAGCTGTCCTAAGCATCCAAGTCATTTCTGTTCCGCAGAACGTTTCATTGTAAAAGCCCCATGACAGTGTGGGTGGTTAAGTTAAGAAAACTGCCTCAAGTGGCTCCATTAATACCAAAATCCTTCCTCTGTAGCTAGTATGAGCTCAAAGTTTACTCAGGCAATGAAAATGTCTAGCTAGAGATTAAGACTAACCTTCTTCAAGTTTATAAATCACAGCCACTTCTATATTTGAATCAATTTAAAAAATGAAAGGACTGTAGTAGCTGCCACATCTATTGCCTTTGCACTTCACCCACTGCCCTGTCGCTTCACTCACCACTTGGTTTGGAGTTTACAGCGGTCACAGCTCCAATGGGCTTATTCGTAGGTGAAGTGCTGTTGTCTCACTGTGCCCTCAGCAGTAATGAGCTCCTGTCCCCAAACTGGGTAACAGTCAAGCTGTTTGTCATCTTCTGACCCACAATTAGGGCATCTAAGTGCTGCAGTAATAAAACATCCACATTCTCAGCTTCCAGCACAGTGCCTCAGACTTCAGCCAGGCTCCTGCCTTGTGTTTTGCCCCATCTACCCGTTATATTTCTGACTGAGAAACTAAACTCTGGATAAACAGGCATTTTTAACAGTCTTCCTTCAGGGAGTTCCTGCAGATCTCCTCACATCACTCTCTAAGCATACTCTTGGGGTCACTCCTCACTTGCTGGACTGTGCTGACAGTTGCCATGTCTTTTGCAAAGTCAAACCAAATACCACGATTTTCCCTAAAATTCCTCCTTTAAAACCCTGATATTAGTGTTTCCTTGATGGCATTTTCCTCTGCTTATTCCTATGCTGCTGCATAAAAAGCTTTCTCTGTGTCTTCACCTTTTTATACAAACACACCTATTGGTGTACTGCATTTCTGGATGGAAATGCTCATCAGCTTTTCAGGAATGATTGCACAGTTTTTCTCCTCTTCCTGGGAAATTTATGAATTGGTATTTTCGGCTTCATTGCTGCTCAGACGCTGTGAAACAATCCTTATGTTCAGATCTTTCTATGGGCTCATCAAACTGGAAGTCCTATTGAATTGGCTGCATTTCTGTTTCCATCTCATTATGGTGGGTGGCACCGTAACACATGTACAATTGGAGCAGGAGTCTGTCCTTTCAATCCCAAACAGGAAACTTTATTAGAATAAGAATCATGGTCACTGAGTGAATTACTTCGTCTTCCTCCTCCCCTCTGTGGTGCTGTCCCAGAGATCCTCCCCTTATCTTTATATTAGGGGTTTAAGCAAATGCACAGGTCATAGTGGCTATCTCAAATACCAATGCACCAACTATATGCTTATTTCCATACATACCTGTATTATATTTAATAAAATGGTGAAGTTGAAATTCTACTTCAAATAGTAATTCTTACAACCAAAGACCTACAAGAGCCCTCTTTCTGCAGCCTGTGTAAATGCCTCTGTCCAAACCAGAAAGCAGTGACACCCTCTGATGAATGTGCCTCTTCTCCCTCCTGTCTGTGCACAACATCCCTAAATGAATTTCAAATAACAAATATGTTTGTGAAACTTGGGCTTCACCAGCAGGCAATTCATAAACAAAACCCACTACTTCCCTTTAAATACATGAGTAGTTATGAATACCTAACTCAGCTCTAGTCATTACCTGGCAATGAAAAATTGACAATGGAGTTATTAAGATAATATATTTAATTAATAGAAATATTAAAAGATTCACCATTAACCTGCATTTGCTCAGAATGCCAGAGGGGTAATTAGTTAGAATGGCACAGAATGTTTTATAGTACTTACTGCTCTCACAAGAAGTCAGAGAGAGGAAAACTGAGATCCACGTCTCCACTGGATGTGAAGTATGGCCGGAATGGCGTGCAGAGTTTTAAACAGGAATGAAGATAAAGAGGACGTAGAAAAGTTATACCTTGAACTGACTAAAGCAATTAGGACACACCAAAATGATACTTTTTTGTAAGATAGCTGGTAGTTTCAAATAATTTTTTTCCAGAGCTTTCTTGACTGGAAGCAATTGTCCATCTTTAACACTTCTCACAGTTCAATATCTGCCCCTAAGGATCACATTTTTCTCAAACCACCACAAACATCCCTTCATCATGGATCAGACGCACAGTATAAGATGCACAGAATGATTCCGTGAGTCCATTACAGATGGTCTGCAAACCACTGTCTCAGAGCAATAAAATGTGTAAATGTTTCATGTATCTGTACTTAAGCAAAGCATAGGTTGAAGTTCACATTGTTTGTTAAGCTGTAGAAGTTGAAGAGCACCAGGGGTTCTATAGATACAATAATTTGGTTCAAGGAACAGGAATAACAAAGAGTTGAGGAGAGGAATCAGTAACTGTGGCAGACGGATGGATTTTATGGAAGTTAGGATTGTCAATCCAGAGAAGCCAACAGCTGGATTCCAGAAGGCTCAGATGGGGTTGGCCTCAATGCATTTCTCTCTCCTGATAAACTCACAGGCTTTGTCTCCTTTTGTTGTAAAACCTCAGGGTAGTACAGGCATTAATAACTTAAAGGGAAAAAGAAAAGATCCCACACCTCATTATCCAGCTTCCTGTTTGAGGGATGGTGTGAGACCACATTAGTGTATGTTTGGAAAGCACACTGCCACAGTTAAGCATCGCAATAGAGATGCTAATTCAGAATTAAATAGATCACTGGGAGCCAAGTTCACCGACAATAAATCTGAATTCAGTCACCTGGAAACCCCAACAAGGCTTTGATGCTATAGAAATGGCATGGATTCCTCTCCCTAAATGTCTTCCTGTAGGTATGCAAAAGCACTTCCAGCTAATATGACAAGACAATATGTGCTGTTTCCTTGCAAGGTGAAGAGTGACACATTAGGGACTATAAATTGATAGTCTGAATTTTTAAAGCTCTACTTTTGCACAGGAACCTCACATAGACTCAAACTTTACAGCTTCAGCATCATTCCTAATAACAACTGTTTACAAAATGGTGAAATAAAGAGGAGCCATTGAAGTCCCACCCCAAGTCCTGCCACAGCACCTCTATTCAGCACAGAGCTGAATGGATGAGAGATTGAGAAAGTTAACAGAAACCACATTTTCTTCCTTAAAGAAATATTTCCTAGTGACACATTTTGGATTGCATGCTCTTTGAAATACAGGAGCTATCACAGCATGTTCCTGGAGAGAAAATATGAAAAGCTAGCAGCGCTAAGTGCAAAATGTGTGACATGCAGACAAATACATGTCTGTGCATGCATATATATAAAAATAGACCTACAAAAATAATACACACCCCAATAAAAGTACTTATGAACATGTAATTTAGTTGCTTGGAGGAAATCTAAACTAAAATATTGTTGGTTATATCCAATAAGAGCTACTCGGCAAGTCAACAAGGCTGACTTGCTAAGTAGCTTTTAGACTCTGACTGTAGGACTGACAGGAATAACTTGCTACAGCAAGATGCAATCTGCATCTGGATACTGGGATGGAAGGTGCAGGGAAGGAAGGAGCTAGAGAGGAATTCAGGGCTAGTTTGGGTTCATCCAGGCTATAACTAACAGTGCTACAGAGTCTCAGAACCAAACCAGAGTTTTGTTTTAAGCTACCTTTAACTTTGAAAATAAGAAAATTTAAGGTAAATAGCAAATAAACAAAGGATTCCTAAGAAGAAATCCAGCAAAAGGATGGACCTAAATCACAAAGTTTAGTCTTAAGTCTGGATTTTACTGTATGCCACATCATGAGGATCTGAATCACGGGATTTCTTTGCAGCTTTCCTTTAGCAAAAGGCGCGTATTTATTGGTGCCACTTATTTGGAGGGATAAAAAGAGGATCTTGTTCCTTCAGACATGTCTTAACTTTGTAATAAAAAAAAAATCAAATACCTCCAAATATTTCTATATTCTTCTAAATGCTTATTTTGCTCTCAATGCCCTTATCTGCTTGTGGTTAATGAGGAAAATTGACTGGGTGAGGTAGTAAACTAAAACTGATGACTAAATGCCAGATATGCAGGAGGAGGCAGGGAATGTGGTGCCATTAGCTATCCAGTAATCAGAAGAGGAGGCAGGTTTTAACATTTTTAATATGCCCCAATTTTCTGTTTCCCTGCTATTTGCACACACATTAGAGTTTTCTTTGAGCATAAACCCTTTTGTTTACTGGCAGGAAATCCCTTTTTGCTGCTGGTTACCTGCTTTGCTACTCCAATCTAAGGGATTTCAGAGAAAAAGAATGGTTTCTTTCCTCTCCTTAGCCTAGCAGCTAATGCAGAATGTTTCACCGGTCTGTGAAAGGCTTTTTCTCTATCTGTGGGGAGTACTATTTCTGATCCCCAATGTAGCAGTTAATAAAGTCTCAATAGTCTTTCTACCATTTCCCTCAGCACCCGTTTGCAGTCCTAAAACTCCACTGCTCCTGTCACTCTCCAGCCTCTCCAATCTTCTCTGCCAAATGATGTTTTCCTTAGCAGGAACTTCCAATGTAGCCCCAATTGTTTCTGTTTTATTGAGGGACTCCTCCTGAGTGGATTTTTCGATAGCATTTTTAACCACACCAGCAGCCACGCTCCTCTAAAGCAAAATTATCTACAGCTTCCCAAGATTTAATAGCAGTAAAGTTTTTAATGCTACCTTTACTGAAGTCCCCTGAGCCTGCAATAGGTTCCTTCTCTTAATATTCCATTATGTCTGACATGCTCCTGCCATCCATGGAGAGAGATTGGTTCTTGTACTCCAAGCTTCTAGACTATCACATTTCCTGCCTCTTTCTAAAACATACTCTGCTCTTTCCTGGAGGTCATTCTGACTCTTCTTCCAATGAAGCCTGCACATAAACAGGCAAATAGTACAGAGCAAGAAGAGCCAAGGAATCTAAGTTTGAAGAACTCTCTTTTTTCTTTGAGGGAGGCAAAAGCAAGTGTTGTTAGAATATGTTTTAACTTTGGTCTGTCTGTTCTTCTCTCTCACAGTTATGAGCTGATTCTGAATGAGATGTTTCTCAATAGCACACTAACATCTCAACACAATGGCCCCAAAAACCATACCCCACTGGCCACCACTGAAATCATCAGCACACTTGCATGCATTTAGTGGCAAAACTAAGGTCTTAAGAAAAAGGGAAATGCTCCATTCAACCACAAAAACGTGAGGTTAATACTCAGCAGATCCAAATTCAAATCATAGCTGTATCAAAACCAAGCAGTGACAGTGCCCTCAGTAATACTGGTTTAAAAGGAAATAAATTGCTGTCTGTGCAAGTGTAATTTGGACTAAGCAAAGGCTCCACCGAGAGGAATCTGTGCTGTGATGTGTTCTAATAACTGCAGTGACATTACGGACAACTTGGGTAGCTATTTGTGTTTGAGAGTTTTATCAGCTGGTTTCCATGAGTTCTGCAGGTAATAAAGTGAGAATACAAAGAGAGCTAGTTCACAAACATTTAAGATTCTCAGATAAGGAGCAGTTGGTGCATTTAAGTGCTGTACTTCTACTCTGGCTCTGAAAGGTAAATTCATACTATAGTATATAAGCAATACATCATATGTAAATTCAGATATCTATAAATAAACAGCAACTTAGTTACGAACTGCCACATCTCTGCAGCTTTGCCACTTGGTCATTTTTTGGTCAGGTATCTATTTTCAAAGCTGAATTAAAACCAAAAGTTTGGACATACTGTCCACTCAGAAGAATGTTTTTTTATCACAGAGAGTTCTATATTCTGATCGCAGCCTTTCAATATCAGAAGGGGGCTACAAGGATACTGGAGAGGGATGCTACATCTGTGACTGTGATGGTCCAAACTGAAACAGGGGAAGTTCAGGTTAGATATAAGGAAAAAGTTCTTCTCTGTGAGAGTGCCCAGAGAAGCTGTGGCTGCCCCAACCCTGGCAGTGTTTAAGGCCAGGCTGGACGGGGCTTGGAGCAGCCTGGCGCAGTGGAAGCTGTCCCTGCTGGTGGCAAGGGGTTGGAACTGGGTGAGCTTTAATTTCCCTTCCAACACAAATCAAGCTGGGATTCTATGTTCATATGCTTTGCTTTTTCTGTTCGCTGACATTACAAGGCAGGATGGCTTGTGTTGCTAACTGCCAATACTGACTATGACATCCAAAAATCCCAGCGTTTTCGCAAAACACAGCATCTTTGTTTAATCACATAAGGATGGTTACACCATCAACAGTTGCCAAGTAATATTCTCTGTATGTATTTATGTATTATCACTCCCATCTCTATTCCCCTAGCATGGCAGATACCAACTGTTAATACCACGCTGTAATTTCTGTCATGTTCTCTAACGCCTGGTAGGTGTATTTATTTATTTAGCCTCAGAATAGAACTATTAGAACTCATAAATTCAGAGTTGGTTGCTGAAAAAAATACACAGGCAGCCGGGGATCATCTATGTTCACAGATTAAGAACTGTGTTATGGTCATGCACCACATATGCAACTACTACAGTGTGTATTTCAACTGCTGGATGCATTCACATTTCATTCCACTCATCACTGACTGTTGTCTCTCTGACCCTAATGCAATTCTACCTCTGGTATCAATGGTAAGAGATTAAGAGTTTACCTCCTCTAGTATATATTAGATCACAGCAAAACCACTGCATTGGCAGAGAAACCTGATGTGAAGAGCGCTGGATTTACTAAGGAGTCTATGCATTGAGTAACTGGAATATTTAGATACAAGTACCTCATTTGTGAGTAATCAAACGAGCCTAAAAGGAGGAAGTAAAGTTAACCCCCAGTTATCACTGTATTGGGAAGGAAAAGATGAAATGCATATGGTAACTGCTGATGCAAACTGACCAAAAGCTTGTGGATCTTGCTTTAAAATTGAACAAGAGTACTTTAAAATGCTGCTGTACCACGCCTTGTCTGTGAAAAAAGACTGCTGACAGTGCAGTTTAAGAGTAAAGATAGAGTGCAATCTGTATGCAAATGAAATGTTAATATGGCATATAAAAGTAAAATCCAATAAAAGGAGTTTGCATTGAAGATCACGGAAATTTGGCCATTCTTTGACTTTGTCTCCTCCCTGCATTGCTGCTGAATCAGTTTTCCACACCCCTCCAATCTCCTGTGAAGTTTATATATGTTGTGTGACTTAGCAAATAAAACAAAACAGCATCTTTACTGCTAATGATGTGAGATAAAGGCTTTTACTTATGTCCACTGCCATTTAATGACCTAAATATCTCCAACACTTTTGATAGCCGGGTTAAAAGGCATATTGATTTCCCTGAACTTTCTGTTGCATTGCAAAGAGCTTTGCTAAAAAGCAGTGACTCAGCTAAGCAGAGCAGAGGGCAGATGTTACTGTGTCTTGAGTGGGGTACTGTAGTAAAGAACCCATAAGAGTAAGAAATGCTGGAGCCAAGCATTTGCTGACAACCTCTCTGTCATTTCAGTATCAGCTGGAGTATTCTGCTGGTAAAATTCAACACAACCCAAAGAGCCAAATTGCTTAAGGAGTGAGGAAAATCAGGAGTTTGCCCTATTTGGAAGAAATTGAAATTCAGATCTAGTAGGCTGTATATAAAGAATTAACATCTATTTTATCCTTAAACCTAAAACCCCTGGCATCCATCCAGTTTTCACTCCTAGTTTGTAAGGCTCTGTCTTTAAAGCAATAGTTACTTCAGTAGCTCAGAAACTGAGGGCTCTTCATGGCAGTGGCATTTCTTCTTGTATCCATGTACTTGGGATTATGTCTGCAAAGATACCCTCCTAATGTTCAGTTCAGAAAGGGCTGTTGAATCAAACTGCTTCAGAATACAAAATCTGCAATTCGGGTTTCATTTAGTACTTTAAAACTCCACTTTTGCTACCAGGTCATGCTGATGCTTGGTCCTGGGTGCACAGATGGAAACAGTCTGTGTGTGCTGCAGAGAGTGACTGGGGCAAACCACGCAGGCAAGCAGAGAAGGTGAGGTAGGAGCTAAGATGGAAAGAGTTGAGCAGGAAAATGGATGGCTGAACTCCTCACTTGGCAAACCAGTATGAAACAGTAATGATTTGCAGGCATTGCAGAACGGATGATCTTTAAAGATTTAAAAGAGAATTTGTTCTGTTCTTTAAAAGAGAAATAGGGACTTTGCAGACATGAAAAAATCCTTATACTTTCACATGCAGTTTGTGTTCTGAAATGATAACTCCAGAAAAATCCCCCTCTTTACCCCCAGTGACACATTGAATTTTGCAATTATCTGGCATATCTTCTATGGTATTATAATAAAAAATAACAATAACAACAGTGGTTTTCTATCAGCATAAATATTTATAGTTACTCATTAATAACATTCAGGTCATTTTCATAGTAGGAAATAATCCCATGATCTGGCAGCTTATGCTAGTCCAGGGGTTACTTATTTGCTGATCAGGAAGAGTTTTCTTACAGACTGGGAGATATAAATTGGAGTGATCTTTATTTCAGCATCTCTGCCTCAAACGAGATGTTGACTTTAATCACCCCACAAGGCAAAAGATTCCTTCCTACGTGCATGAGGAAGGTGAGGATTCTCCTGCTTAGATTGGTGAAAGCAACTGCTTTTCTTATAAAGTCAGGAACAATTTTGCTCTTCTTAGTGTGCTAAAGGCCTTCTGTGTGAGAGTAACCCCCTGGTTTCTGGAATGGCTTTGGGACAAGAACTTGCACTGCCCACCCCAGAGCTGAAGCTGCTGCTGCACAAGCTGCAGACTCACATGGTGGCAGAATTCTAGAGTCTGAACAAGAGACAGTCTCAGGGGCAATCCCAATAAAGCCAGATGCATATAGATGGATATAGCTGTGCTGTGCCTTAGCAGTCACATGTTTTTTAGTTAATGATTTAAAGCCCTTCTCCCTCTTCCCCTCAGTTCTGCTGCTGTTCCAATACCATTCCACTGCAGCACTTGCTCATCCCCCAAGACTTGGGTGGCAGAGGGAAAAGCACGTTTCCAAAGAGAATTCCTATTCCCAGCACTTACGCAGACCCAAATCTCAACTCACTTTCTGTGTGAATTAGCTTTGCACTTCAAGAGCAGCTTGTGCCTACCTGAGGAACCAGGTGACACTGTAGCAGGGCTGGGGATGCCCACACTCACCTGCTCTCATGGCCACAGTCCAAAGCTCAACACATTGGCTGCTATTCAGCAACAGAGGTTCAGCCCCGAAGCTCCTGAACTGCTGGGGTCTTTTTCTCACATCATGAAGATGAACCCCAATTATTTTATTAGTGTTTCACTGGGGAGAATCCATTATTCTACAAGTTATCTACCACAGTTACTTGCTTTTCTATGATGATATAGATGATCAAGGTGATTGATAGCTTTCACTAACAGCGTCAATGCACGGAACATTTTGGTCAGTGGAGAAGGAAGTTATGCCTGCTTTCAGCATGAGTATCAGGTGTTTGGCAATTGTGTTCAACCTGCAGTGCAGAAACAGCAGCTGCATAAGATTGAAATAATGTGCCTTAAAGCTAACACTTGGATGTATTCCAGCAAATCCTGTATATTTAGTAAGAGCTGATAACAAAACATCATTTCCCATGCTATGACTAGGCTTTAAGCATCAGTAAAAATGTACTTAATCAATTTATATTAAATTACTGTGCAATCACCATGGTAGTTTAAGGCTATGCCTATGTCTATTAGACATTCTATCAGATAATTATTATGATCACTTAACTTCAGAGCATTACTTGATATTTTACATCTATACAACTGGTATCTTTAAATAGTTATTTTATTATATCTCGACTACCACAGTAACTGTGACTGCATTGTCTTGAAAAGACATTTAAAGGAGGCACTTTTTAATTGTCTGTGCTATGTCTTTTGATGCAGGGACCTCATGAAACAGCTATGAACTCTGCAGCTGGTCATCTTCCTCCTGACCATCCTCACTGCATGTACAGCTGAAGACTACATGGCCTGGCCAGGGCTCCCTAGGGTGCCCTATAGCCCCAACGAGGGTCAACAGGGCTGGCACACAACTTGCCCATGAAGGAAAAAATCAGCCTCAATCCACTTTTGCCTGCTGCTTGCCCTCACCTAAGTTTTACAGTCAATGATTCTCAACCTCCATGATATACTGTGCCTCTTCAAAGCACTTTACAGCCTTAAAGACCTAACTACGGTCTTTCTGCTGTAATATAAGGGATGTAACATAGCCACGCTGACAGATCTCACAGCAGCCCTTCTGACAGCACCCTCTCTTTATTCCTATGGTACAAGCCTGCCTTGCTGATGAACGTGAAAAGAAGCAATCTCACAATAAAGTAACCATGGACCAAGTCATTCATTCCCCACGGGACCATCAGGCTTTGACTGTGGCTTTTCGGGTACCAACACAAACACGAGCTTTACATTACTTCATAAACTGGCATAGCACAGTTGCTCTCTCCACTTCAGGAGCTGGGAGACCTTGACCTTTATCTCTGCTGCTTGTTCCTGCTGTGATCTTGTCCAAGTCCCTTAATTTCTCTGTCTTCCTGACTGCACCATAAAAAGTAAACCTAAAGCTATTGAAATCTTTGCCTGCAAATGCCATGTTTGTTGAAAAGCAGTACTATGTGTAAGAAAGCAGGATGCTCTTCCTTTGTATGTTCCTACCAGTGCAATTCTATTTTCTGATGTGAAACCTCAAGGGTTTTTTTTTAGGAACTATGTAATCTAAAATAACAAACTTGACAGCAGATCTTTATGCTTTTGCAGTTGTGTCACAGAATCACAGAATCCACTAGGTTGGGAAAGACCTTTAGGATCAAGCCCAACCATAACTCCAGGACTGCCAAGACCACCACTAATCCATGTCGCTGAGGGACTCCTTGTAAATAAGGTCAGAATGTAGCCATGGAAGCATCAAGAGTGTTTCCAACCAACAGGCATTGGATCAACCCACCTAAGACTATGCTCATCCATATGTTTCTCTCCTGCCTTTGAACCCTAATCTTTTCTTTTGCAGCTATTCATGTGCAAACCGTGCTGCCTTCCAACAGGTGATGGCAGGGATCTCTTCCAGAGACCTTCCACACTAGAGTGAGTACCCAGCAGCTCTCCAGCAAAAGCAGCCCATGGCCCTTTCACACCTGGGGGAAGCTCTCCCTTGATACTACAGCAGAGCTGCAGCAGCCCAGGCCCAGCCAGGCCCCTTTTCCTGCAAACCAACATAGGCACATACCTAGAGCTACATATTTATTTAATGTTAATGCCTCATTGTATTGACATTCATAATGTGCTAAGCTGGGAAAGTAATTAAAGTTAATTTCTGCTTGGGGGAGAATGAGAAAAGGTGGGGGTGGAGGAAGTATCCTCACTGTAAATTCTTATTCATATTTCTTTCCTGTTTTGTGATTCTCAATCGGAGTTTTCTAATAACAGATCATTTCTTTTTGTCTAACTTTAATCTGGCCCTGCTTGACAAGCACCATCCTTTTCATTGAAGGGTAAGACCACTTAAAGAAAGGCCAATAAGCCCTTGCACTGCTCAGCTGACTAGGGTGATTTGTCACCCTGTGCAGTGGTGGTCACACCAATGGATTTATCTCAAGGTAAATGGAGATGCTGAGACCTGGGACCTGGAGCTTTGATTAAGGCCCCCTTTTTGTAGTGTTGATAGATGTTGCTTGTGTTTATCTATTTGAAATGCCACTAAATCTGTGAATACAAAGGAAAAAGAGAGTAGTTTGCAGCTGAAAACATATTAGTGATTTATGTTTCACTAAGAAGCACAATAAAGAGACAGAGGCTATTAAGAGGAGCTATTTTCATGAGAAATAGTTCTGCTTTAAAACATTATCAACCACACCTTGATAAAGACCTACATGCATGCATAATCATGTTTACTTATCCCTTTAGTTGAGTGCAATATACATTTGGAATGCGCAGCCCCAAATTATTAATAAGCCAGTAGACACTTTGCTACGTAAATGCATAAGAATGGGATACTTTGCATGTTAATTGTCTTGCAGAGGAAAAGCGAGTGCAATGTACTGAACTGGGACTTCAGATGGACTCTACATTCCATAAAGCCCCTCCGAATCCTACTGACCATCATTGCCAGCTTTTATTCCCAACATTTTGGTAGAAATAACCACTGGGGTGACACAAAAGGATTATAATGCATCGATATAAGTTATAACATGAATCAATGTCAACAAGACGCACCCATTTAAATGAATAGGGTCAGATGAGAATGCTGTATCACCCTGACTCGGGTGACAGTTACAAATGCATAACCTAGTCTGCATAATAGGAGTGTACAAACCAGTAGAGATTTGTAAACTTGGTTCATTTCAAGCAGAACTGACCCACAGCAATGGAAAAGGAAAAGCCAACTGAGCTGTCGAGAAATAAGTGATTCTGTAGTTTGTTGTTTAACCAAAGGCATAATGAGGTTTCATTTTCTCATGCTTGAATAGAGAACACAGACCTAAAATGCTATTAGGTGACAAAGCTGCTATTTATCCACAATGTGCAATTAAAAGAAAAAGATAACACATTCCCTTCCAAACCCATTTCTGTTTACAAATGCAAAATAAAGCTTCATTGGTCTACCTCCTATATGCAAATATATAGGCACACTGCAATTACATGTTTAGAATTAACTGTGCTGTGTTCTGATTTATGGAAACGTTCAGAGGATTCCTCTTGAGCACTAATGAACAGTGGTGGAGGGGGGGATGCTCTATAATGAGTGTGCACCTGGAGCATGAAAACTCGTACAGTAAGTTATGTACCTGTAGGGTGGTACTGTGTCTGTGGCTTGGCACTGCAGTGCACTGACAGTCTAGCAAAGCTCTTAAATCTGGACAACACCTGCACCTCATTTGCTTTGCAGAAGCTCCATGACCTGACTGCTGATGGTTGAGCCCTCCCTTTCATCCTTAGGATTATGACAAGTTATTAATTGCCACCATTAGCTGCAGCAGCCTGCTTGAGATCTCTGCTGCTCTCTGGAGGTGAGAAACTATGTGCATGTGAATGCAGAGAGAAAAGATGTGAAGCACTGGGGCAAACAGAGCAACAATCTGCCCAAAAGGGATTCTGAGACTGTGAATAATTTATTAGAAAACATTTTTCTTTGTCCTTCCCACAGACCCACAAAGCCTCCCTAAGCACTCTTTACCAGCCTTGCAGATAATGTACTTACACATCCCAGAGCTTGCTAAATAGACTGAACAGGCCGCAGAGTTCATTCTTAAAGCTGCTTCTTTGGTACCTTATGCAGATGAAACACTCTCATCACTTCCTGGAAGCCCTTCCTATGGATTTTTTGGTAATTAGGTAGAAAAGTGAATCTAAAAATGACAGTTCAATGCGTGGAAAACATTTTTCCCCTTTTGTTTGTAACTCTGTAGTGAATTTGTTGGTTCCTAGCTACAGCAGACTGAATTGCAGCATGGATTCACACCTCATTTCATCTTCTGCATGTGCTCAACCTGTCTTACCATTTTCAGACATCAAAAGTCATATCTCACCACCTAATAAAAAAGGCTGTAGCTGTACTGCAGACACTTAGAGGGCAAAGCAAGTTCCGAACAAGGTAAAGAGAAAAGAACCAACTTCAGTAACTTCATATACAACCACTATAACGCTATGGGTAAATTTGGGTATATGTAAAAGATCAATTTTCAGAGGAGACAGGAAGGGAAGCTGATGAGGATGAAATATAAACTGATGTCAGCAAAAATAGCGTTGAGCTTACTTGAGCATGCCCATGGGTCTTGGTCTGTAGATAATTAGATGAGGGGTCCTCTGGAGAGTGCTAAGAGATCAGTTGCAGTCTGTGTAACCAGGGCTCCCCTCCAAAGACATCCAGAGGACAGAGAAAGGGAGGAAAGAAGGGTCTGGCCTATGCCTTAGTCTCATCCAGATCAGGAGTTAGGATGCAGCCAGTGGTTGCTCCCAAACTAGAAACTCAAAGACTTTAGGAATACAGACAATCCAGTGGTGTAATTACAGAGAGAATCTGAACTGTCAGAGGAGCCAAGGGCCCTGTATTTTAGCAATCCTTTCACTACATTTACAAGACATCCAGTACCATCATGTGCAATCTCTAATAGGACAACAATAGCCCATATTTTAACAGAATACATTTTAAATAAGATTTATCAGTTTTGCTATTTGTCCAAACTTCTCAGTTCTCCTCTGGCCATCTTACAGAAGGTGTTTCAGTGCTTGCATGTATGTGTGGAGATAGATTACATGCAGAACTTATGCGCCTACAGTATTACTCCACATTTGGCTGGGTAAGAAAGGATGCAGAATGCTTTTATAGGCTGTATGTAGATAGAATGTACTTAGGATTAGAAATAAGAATTAACACTGACTCCATTAGAACCCTCTCCAAGAGGCCAATCATTTCATATTTAGCATGAAATCCCTTACTGGTGCAGAGTGTTCTTCTATTTGTTACCAGATAAGTATCTTATGTTTGGTTATATATTTATATATCAGTATCTCAAGGGCACACAAGATTTCATACCCCCACACTTCTTCACACATAATTCCATGTGAAAGCAAAATCCATGTGGAGGCAAAACTTACGCAGATTATAAATTATTACTAGCAATAGTACTACAATATATGCTGAGCCTGAGTTTACAGAAAAACTTACTGAAACTTTAGGCAAAATAACATCATTTTGTGAGTCATTTGGATCAATTCCCGTAATTTCTTCTGTGGGACAAATAAGGAGCATTGTAACCTAAATGTCACAGAGGCAACCTTAGCTGGAATATGAGGAGTATGAGAAACTCTTCAGTCTGAGCCCCACAGTGGACACTGCTGTCAAGGCAGAGGTTCGGGACAGAACCCAAAGAGTCTGGAGATTGATTGAATTCAACTCCTTGAGCAAAGAGTTTTGACCACACTCCTGTAATGCTCAACTTTTCAAAAGAGTGAACCTCCTCTCCCTTTAAAGAATACTTGTAGACTTCTATTAGGGGATGATTTGGGGGGCTGTGAATCATAGGTGGAAGGTAGACCTTTCATTAAGCCTAGACCCTGGCAGATGCTGTTATTTATTGGTTTGCTTAATTCCCAAAGTCCCTCACTTTATGATCAGAACTAAAATGCTGATCATAAATCTTGGCTTTTTAGCTCTAGTTTGGCCCTGCACTTTTGCTCAACCAACCAACCGTTTCTGTGTCTCACTTGGAGCCATCAGTCCTTTGCTCCATCAGGCCTAACCACCTTCCTCCTCATCTCCTCTTCCCCGTAAGCCCTGCACAGGGTGCCCAGAGAAGCTGTGACTGCCCCATCCCTGGCAGTGCTCAAGGCCAGGTTAGACACAGGGGCTTGGAGCAAGCTGCTCTAGTGGAAGGTGTCCCTGCCCATGCCAGGGGGTTGGAACTGGATAAGCTTTAAAGTCCTTTCCAACACAAACCAGTCTGGGATTCCATGATTGATGGGTTTATACATGTACAGGTATATGCACACACAGTAGTAAGCAGTTCTACTGCATCCTGTTCTACCTCATCTTGCAATGCTCAGAAAGGGATTAGCAAGTTCTGAATTTTAGCTTGACTCATGGTTCTAGAAGAGCAGGGGGAGAAGAGGGAAAAGCCAGTCAAAGTTCTCAGAGAGAGGTAACTTTAGGAACCACAACATCCTTCTTTTGTCAAGGCTCAGAATCCAAAGCTCACACCTACTCCACAACAAAATGTCTTTTCAGTACCATTTTGAGAACCAACCCTGTCTGAGATGGAGGTAGCCCCTTAGAGCTGGCAAAGTGGGAGGCAAATGGTTAAGCTGCAGAGCAAGCTGTGTACACACTCAAGGTATGTTTGCTTCTGTAGCAATGAATAGAGTCACTGTAAGGAGCAGAGTGTTGTTTTAACACCTATTCTCTCTTTGGCTCTGTGGCCAGTTCACATGTAACTGAGTGTTTCATGGAGGAGTGAATCCATCTGTGTTTTCTCACCTGCAGGTGTTGGGGTTTTAATTAAAAGCTCTAACTAATATGTTGCAATTTTGGGAAGGGATGTGAATTATAGCAAAGGCAAATTATGAATGATAATGAGACAGAATAACTCACTTGCAAACATTTTCCATGTGCTTTCTCCCCCCTTGTAACAGAAGACAATGTATTTTAATCAAAGATGAACACTAATGTACTCTCACGCTCTCTATGTATATACAAGACAGGTATAGTTCCATTTACACAAGAGATTGCATCAATAAACACAACCACTTCAAAAGCTTAACTCTTAGTGCAAACCTTCAGATGCATTAAGGAAACCAGACTTCTTACAAAGAGCTTGAGCAACCCACACAGGGAGCAAATTCATCTTCCATCTGCGATGACTTGTGTACATACAGACACACAGCTGAGTTCCAAACCTGCACTTCACCATCCCAGCTCTCAATCTCTGGGCAGTTTGAATCCTTTCTGTTTAGTAGCATAAAAAAGTAGGATTGGACATAATGACCTTAGTTCAATGGGACTGGAAGCATTTCTGCATGTTTCATACAGTGAAGCATGTTTTTTTATTTGGAATCTCATTTTCAGAACAGAATACAAAATAACTATTATGGCTTACCAGAATGATCCTACCTTTTCCTCCATGTATCTGACATGGTGGGTATACAGCAGTCCTTCTGGAAAACTGTTTTAAAGGCAGGCATCCCAAACCTCCCTTAATTACCATTAGGACATCCCTTTATTATAATACCTGCCCTGTATTTTTTCCTCCTCCAGCCCTCCCCATCTCAGAGATGCACAAAGAGCCCCAAGAGCCAAGCAAACAGTGCCTGGCTGCCCTCAGTGCTCACTGAGAGCCAGGAGAAAGGATGATGAGTAAAACGGGCTCCAAGAGGCTAGCAGAGCCTGAGTCAATATCAGAGGACTTCAAGGCTTTAAAGAGCCGTAATATATTGTGTAAGCCACAATACACTTCCAGAAGGACGTAAGTCTCTTACTCCCTATCAAAATACACAATACAGATGTGTCTCACGCCTATAAAAATTACAGAGAAAAACTCAAGGTGTTCAAATAATAAAGGAAAAGAAGGTGATGAAATCGTGGGAAAGGAAGAAAGAGAGGCAACAACAAGGCATTGTAAGAGGGAAATGGTCATTAGGTAAAGGGGATAACTGGGCACTGAGGTGACAGGGAGAGAATTGGGGGGAAAAAAGGAATAAGAAAGGCAAAAAATACAGGGAAGAATGACAGAGGAAAGAGAGATGAGGAAGCCTGATACCAGAAAAGCAGTTGTTAATTACACTTGGGTGGATTTGCTGTAGACAGTAACATAACCTATTCTATTCTATTAATCATCAGTATCTGGGTGCCTCCACTGGCACATGAAACGTGTTATTTGTCCTCTGGTCATTTCTCTGGGGAAAGATGTGTGTTCAATGAGTACAGATAGATTCCTTTTCTTCTTTCTTAATATACATGTTGTGGTTTCAGTTTAGAGATGGCAAGGTCAAAGAAATATCCCTTCCCTTGCACAAATGTGTCTTTGAGGCATCAGGGGAGTGAGAGAAGAATCAAACAGAGCTTGCAAAATGAAAGAGATCTTTAAATGTGGCTTTTCCTTCACCTTCATTGGGTGGGCTTTGTTCAGACCTTGGGGACCAACTCATCCAAGAAAAATAAGACTGAAAACACCACTGGCCTTTTTTCCTTCCTCTCCCTGCTGCTATCACTTCACCCTGAAAGGGTACACACCAGAGCTCCCACCTGAGCAGAACCCCCACCTCTGGTACCCACAAAGCTGATGCTGAAGCTGCAGCACATGTGGGGATCTCACAGAGTCTCGCTGCCCATGAATGTTGCTGGGTGCAATTCCACATAGGAGAGGAAGATGGGACCTTTTCCTCAAGGAACCTACTATATGAATGAATTTAACCTGATTAACCTCTTGGCTCTTTAACCACATCCTGCAGTTGGGCTCAGCAAAAGTCCCCCAAGACTGTCTTAGCGGACTGGGATTCTGTGTGTGTTTAGCACCACCCCCTTTGCATTCATAAATATCTCCTTGCCACTGCTCTGACTCCCCATCCTTTTATCAATCATAAGTCACATCCAGACACAACTGATAAAATATTGACGTTTGATGTCTTGAGACTCTGATGCAACAAGAGTTCAAAGCACCATAAATTACCTTATGAGCACTGCAACCTGGAAGTAGCTGGGCACACTGTGAGCAAAGAGACAACTCGGCATCAGGTATCAGCGTGTGACAGGCACCATCAGTAATGGTTTTCCTGTTCTTAAGGAAGGTATATCGCTGATACTTATAAATGGACAATGATTGTAAGGCTAAATTCCCATCAAGGGGTTGATGAGTCATTAAAACCCCTCAAGCTTTGTTCTTACAGTTTATTGCCTCATCATCACCACCACCCTTTCATGAAATTATTGGCTTTTAATTACCTCTAGCTCTTCCGTTGCTGTCTGTATCATTGCAGAGAAAGAAAGAGGGAAACAGCTCAAATCAAGTATCTGATTGCCCCTTCTGAAGGTAGTAATAACAGCATAGCAACATTTAAAATGATGGCCCTCATGTTTCAGCAAACTGATTTTTTTTTTCCCTAAATGAAGGAAAACCTGGATATGCCTCTTGCTTCCTACTCCAGGGATGCTGAAGCTTCATTTGCCTGCCACCAGGAAAGCTTCCAGTGTCTCCTACTATCTCCCACCAGCTCAGCAGAGGGGCTGGTGGGCACCAGTGCTTTGAGGCTCAGCAAGCAGAATGAGTTGCAAGCAGCACTCCCTGTGTGGGACCATTTCACCTGATGTATTGTAACGCTCTCTACTGCCAGCTTCTCTGTCTCCAATGGAAGATGTTGATTGGAATACGTTAAATAATAGCAAGCATCCCAACTGGAGTATTCTCCTGTATTTAAAACATGGGTTTACATGCTTCATAAATTTCAGTAGTTGTAATTATACGATATATATATGAAGAGAGTAAGTGAAAGAGAGCATATATATTATGTGAGGAAACAGCATTATCGATCCTGTATTATACAGTGCACAAGAAAATTAGTTAACCATACAGCTCATTGGTTTAAAGATGGCAGTAAAGTTTAAAGGCATTCTGTTGTGAAGTTAAATATAACAGCCATGACACAAATAGAACAATTGCTTTCCCTGGATTTCCCTGGCAGCTAAGGAATCCATGGGCTAGATCCTGCCCCAGCATGTTGCTGCAGACCCAAAATAACCCCACAGGAACACATGGGGTTGCTCCAGATTTACACCACAGTAGCTGGAGCAGGAATTTGGATGCAGAGGTTTAAATGAGGCTTATGTAATAAAAGGGGAATTTATAATGGTTCCCTGTGGAGCTGGAAGGCAAGGTGAATGCTCCATCTGCTTAGATCAGAAACAGAGGTAAAAGAAATGGACTTCAGCTCCTAAGCTGGAGTTATTTTATCTTTAGGAATTTGGGATTTCTAAATGAAAAAAAGAAAAATCACAATAAGAAAACCTGTTTACTAAAGGAGATACTCCTGGGAGTATAATCCTACTCTACAAGAGGCTTCTCCATTTTCAGTCAATACCAGATGTGCTCCAGCTTTCAGATCACTTCAGTAAAGTCCCTTCACAAGGGCCTGTAGGACAGGACAAGGGGCATTGGCTTTAACCTGCCAGAGGGGAGACTGAGATGAGCTTTTAAGCACAAATTCTTCTCTGGAAGGGTGCTGAGGCACTGGCACAGGGTGTCCAGAGAAGCTGTGGCTGCCCCATCCCTGGCAGTGTTCAAGGCCAGGTTGGACACAAGGGCTTGGAGCAAGATGCTCTATGGAAGGTGTCCCTGCCTATGGCAGAGGGCTGGAACTGGATGAGCTTTAAGATCCCTTCCAACTCAAACCATTCGAGGATTCTATGTGGGCCAGAGGCTGCCTGGTGTGGCAGGAAGGCTGGCACACCACAAGCCACAAGTCTGGTGCGGATGTCAGAGCATGGCAAGAATGGGAATGTCCCAGAAAGCAGCAAGACTCCCAAGCAAGAAACCACAAGTGCCAGGTCTAGCTGCTTCTGCCAGGCTTTTGCTTGTGACTTCCAATGTGTCGTTCACTGCCCCTTCTCTCTAAGAGGTATGAGATGGATGAGGACTAAAGAGTTGACTCAAAGTCCAATTATTCCATGCTGGGAATTCTATTTCCTGAAAAGAAAGCCCTGCAGAAATACAACCCAGTATAATATTGCTCACACTAGCCAGCCCTCTGGAGCCATCAGTAGTTCTACACCAACCCCACCACTAGCTGCATGTAGTCAGGAAGGGGAATGGAGCAGTGGTAGCCAACAGAACATACAAGGAATTGCAGAAATAGTGGGTTGGAAGATGGAAAAAATAATAAATTCTGCCTTTAATTTCTCTCCCCCCCCCCCTTTCATACAAATGTGATATAATTTCATTTCAAAGAAATCTCTCTCCTGAATGCTTCGAAAAGGTTAAAATGCAATTTTCTGAAACTAAGTTATTAGATAGAGGAATATTAACCTTTGAGCCCCGTAGACTTTTACTCTTTTTTATCTCCTTTTCATTTTTGTTTGTGGGTCTATTCATTTTTGGGTGCTCTCGGCCCTGTTGCTAGGTAACAGCACTTGGCGTGCAGGCATGTTCCTCTCTCCAGCCTGCCTGGCCCAGGCTACCGGCTTCCCCAGCGCTCGCTGCCGGCGCTGCAGCCCCTTACAGAAAGCATTTATCACAGCCTCACACAGTAATGGCCACTCAGTGGAGGGGAAATTGAGCTGACCTGAAGGCCAAAGCTGTTAGGGAGACTGGTGGGAAGGGTAAAAGGGTCACAGTACCCTTTTCCCACCCACTTAGTGGGCAGTAAGCAATAGAACAGCAGTGCCAGTGTTTTCACTAACATATCCCGAGGCTTTGCACCTGAAACAAATGTTTGTTTGACATTAACAATAAACCAAAAATAAAAATCTGGTTTCCTCACAGAAGCTGGTTATGCTGTTTAAACTTTAGCAAGGTACGGGGAGATTGGGGAGAGGGATTTAAGATGTGATTTGTTGCGCACTTTGGACAATATAATTATTTCCTTTTGATAGCAATAACTCTTGTAGGTTCTCATCTCCTTTGATTTAGAGGAGGCAGGAATTGCAAAAGCAAAACAGTAAGTCTTTTGTTTCCTTTGGGTCAAAAAGTATCACCTCCTATGAGCACCTAAGGCAAATGAGTTCTGTTGACAAATCAAATACATAAAGAAGTAACATCACCCCCAAAACTACTTAAACACAAGCACTGATTTGCACTTCTGAGTGGTTACGGTACAGAAGCCTTTTCTAACACTAATCTGGGTGGTTCTTTCAGGGTGATGGGGAAGCATTTACAAATGGAAAAACAAACTACTTTCCAATGAAAAACAGAGGGGGCAGGGGGGAATGTGGAAAAACCCATCTCTGTTTTCCTTCAATAACCTAAAACTCCAATTTCTTCTGGAGATAATGTGTTCACATGGGCTGCAGGACTGAAATCCTAAAGGAAACAGAGTCTGGCTCTCTGAGCACATTTTACAAAACCAGATGTATTTCTCTTGCTACATTACTTACAGGAACCTCAGGCTGTACATCAGCCCCTTACACAGGTGAGGTGCTCTCAGGCAAGTAACTCTTCACCCTTAGATCCTTATTGAGAAGCTTTAACTGGTGTCAGCAAAGAGCAGGGTTTGGTGTCTATGAATTGGTAAAATATCATTGCTTTTTACTCACACAAACACAGGACAGCTAAAACCATAATAAGATCTCTGCTGCTGTATCCAGAGTACTCAAACAACAATATTTAAGCAACAAAAAGAGGCAGAGTCAATCTCAGTTTTAGTGATTCCCAAGAAAGTCATCAAATAAAAATGTGAACTTTAAAATTGATCAGGATTAATTTCACTGACACTGTATCATAACATATATCTCTTTGGAGACTCATTTGTTGGGCTGCAGATGCAAAGAAAGTAAGGAAAGAAATAAATCAGAATACAATCAGGCAATTAGACTTTTGCCATTGATAGAATACTAAAAATGTCCGATTTATCAAAGCATTAACAAACAGAAGTAAACACAAGATGGAGATTTTCCTGGAAAAGACCTGCTTAGGAAAAATAAACCAACAACCAAGACCATATTTATCAATAAATTTCATTTCCCAATATTGTGCCTCTCAACGGGGAATGCTATTTCACCTACTAATTTCAAGAGCGCAGCAATAGAAGATGATTTATCACCTGAATACCAATACAGTAAAAAACCTCTTCTCCTCTCTATGAAATTGTCTTGCTCAAAAGAGAACATTCTCTCTTACACACTATTATATGCATATTAAGGATAAAATATCCAAGATTTACATGCACACATATATACATGCACATTCAGCAATCTAATTTCACAAATGTTATATTGAATTTGGGTGGGATTATGAGAGATTCCTTTAAAACTCAATGATTTGGAGCTCCTCAGGATTTACTAGAGATCTAGATAGTGGTAATACTCATAATATTACTAAAGGCATGAAACATTTCCATATTTCACAGTTGTTCTGTTATAATAATACAATGAAAACAGTCAGATTGCAAGTTTTATTCCCTATTGCTGGCTACAGTGAGGTAGAATCTAAATGATGTGATGTACTGCTGCCTCATGGATCATATTTAAGCTGCTTACTGTACTCGAACACCTGCAAAGATGGCAAAAGTGCAGTTCACATAGTGCCATCTTAACCATCTGAACAGAGTTAAGTCTTCATCTGCAGAGAAGATGGGATGCTGGGTTACCTAATGAACTTAGAAATACCTGGCATCAGGGGGAACAATCTCATCTATGAACTGGAGAGGAGGGAATAATCCTCACATGGGGTCCCTACAAGGGAATTTTCCTGTCATTTCACCCTATGTAAATACCACCAGGGCAACTGTAGGGAATTTCTAAGCTTTCCCCAAAATGTTCTTCTCTCAGAATAAATATAGAGCTTTTCAGAAAAAGGAGGAAAACTAAAGGAAATTCATTGTTTTAGAGAGAAAAGTGATGAGTAGGAACTCAAGGCAGAGGTACTTAAAATCTTAAGTGATCTTCCCATAAATGTTTGAGCTATTGTTGGCCAAAAGTCTGGATTATAATCTAAATCTTTTATAAAGGAAATAAGACAACAGAAATCAAGCCCACTAACACATTTAACAGGTAAATACATGGTACAGTCCTGGTATAACACAGATGGGATATAATTCCTCCATCAACTCCATAAGTTGAATTTTCCAAACTGGATATACATTGTTTTGTATCACTTACTTGTTCTGAAAACAAATAGCATACTTGTACCTTGATCTGAAACATGCCTAACTAGAAACTTGTCACTGAAGATAGAGACAGTCCAATCCTGCAAAGGATTTGGCATCACATGTGTAAAATACTAGATTATAAGGAAGGCAAAGCACAAGCATTTAACTGCTTTTGTATGCTGATATTTCTTAATCATAATCCTGCCCAGAGAACCAGACCAGGGGTCTTGAAACACTCTGGACTAGTCATTTAACTGCAAATCTGGAATAAACCACTATAATTTATTGAACCCAGTCCCAAGCCAACTACAGAAAGCTGTTTTAAAAACAAAGCGGGATTGTAGAGACTTTAAAATAAAGCTATAGCTCTTTCCCCTCTTCTCCGTGTTATCCATGCCTGGAAATATAATATATTGTCTTTTGTCAGGGACCAACATGGAAAGAAAATTATATGGCTATCTAAAGTTATGTCTTCACTGCAAACCACTCTTTCACTGCGTCTTTGCATTGATGGCTCTCTTGATGTTACACTACAAGCAAAGAGAAAGCACAGAGCTTTCTTTTGATGTAATTTGTACAAGTCAGCCTCAAATTGTGGGAGAGAAATAACCACAACTAACTACACCAGGAAGGTAACAACATCCCAAAGTGTCCTATAATTGTGTCCTACACTATTGTGCAAGGGAAAAGTACTTTACAAGTTTTCACTGAAAAGGAAAACACTAATGTGGAGAAAGATTAAAGAAAGCATTATGGTTTAAGCCACAAAACGAAGCTCACCTGAGTATGAAGAAAGACTGATGCAAGACCTGTTTCAGGAAGCGGATTTTATCCTATTTACCTTTGTAGGTTAACAATCTCAAAACCTATTAATGAATCACAGATGTTGCTACTGATTCATTGTTACCACTTTATAGAAAGAGGAAAGAGATAGACCTGTTCTTTCTCTGTATGCTGGGTTAGGATGCAGCATAGCTCTGAGTTCTCATGCTAATTTCCTGCACCAGAAATTCAGACCTTCTAGGTTTGTTTGCTCCTATATTTACTTTCTTTCTGTAATTTCTGTCACAGAGCTTTGCATACAACAACCTAAAACAAACTAAACATCACCTGTGAGGAGGCTGAGATGGGGGAGAGAGGGTTTACTTGATGATACTCAATACCAACGCCATTTGGAGAAAGGAAGAAGCAGCAGCTTCTATTCCGTTAACATGCCAGGTAGCAGCCACACTTCAGTACCAATCGCTTTTTCAAAGCAAGAGGTTTGCAGTCCAACTTTCAGCATTAGCTTGAGAAAGTTCAGTGTTCATTCTCTACCACATGTTGGAGTCCCCACACTGTTCTCCCCTTGCACATTAGTTAATACTAGAAAAATACAGCTGTCAATTCTCACGTAGCAGCTGAGATTTGGGAGTTCTTAATGCAATCCAAGCTGCGTTAACACGAGGCATGTTAAAACTGTCGCTTCAAATATGTGTTGCTAAAACAGTCAGTTGTAAGCTTCACTTGTTGGATAGGCTGTTTACAGACTTGCATACCACAAGTCCAAGTTAATGTGAATAAAAACTGAAACTAAAGTATGAGTGATATCCTTTTGATGTGGCTTATGTGTGCACTTTCCTTTTATAGCAGATGGATATTTTTCTTGCAGGAGATTAAGCTATAAATTGGAGAATGTTTTCCTTGACGTTTGCCAGTATGGGCCTGACAGAAATGAATGTGAAAAATGAGTGTGAATGGTTTGGTTTGGTTAAATTAAATTAGATGTCTTGATGCTCCTTGAAGTTTGGAGATGCTGAGTAATACTGGGCTATGTCCTGCATTCTCTTCATAGGTTCTATGTTGGCTAAATGAATTACAAGACAAGCCTTTGGAATTAAGTGTATTTTAAGTTCAGAGGCATCTGTTTAGAGTCTTCTAATACCTCCAGCCCCTTTGGAAATATACTTGTTAGTACGAGTGGTATAATGTTCATTTCCGCTGGCATGGTCATAGTGGGACTTCTTCAGTTTCAGACACACTTCATTTGACCTATCAAGGTCATAAACTCTGAAGATGTTCTTACCAGTTTTGTTTTCCTAACAGATAGGAGTGAAAAGATTCATTTAAAAACACCCTAAGTATTAAAAGCTTGTTGCTCCTGTTGTTATTCCCTCTAAATACCAAGAGGATTGTTATTTTTAAAGCAATAAAAAATGCAAGATAAAAAAGGGCCTTGAAGACACAGGAACCCATAAGAACAATGTAATTGGCTTGCCTGTAATTGGTGCAAAAATCAAACGTGTGAATAAAGTATTAAATATCAAATTCATTAGGTGGAATGGGAGCAATAATCAGTAGGAATAAACTGGAAACAAAACAGGCATCAAGAGGCTTGAATTCAAAGCAGGAGGAGATTTCACTCTCTAAAATGACAGAACTTTGGGTTGGTTTATCATTTTGTTTTGAAGGTGTTGAATTTCACATCAATACTTAACTGAAAGAAGAAATGCCTCAAACATCTGCTTTTATGGAAAGGATTAAAGCCTGGCAGATCTATGCCCCCACAGATACCTAATATCCTCCAGGACAAGGCTTCACCAGGTATTGCTCACAAGAGAAAGTGTGGCATTTCTGCGACAGAACACACACAACTGTCACTTCAAGTGGTGCAGCTGCTCTGCAGTGCCCGAACAGTGGGAAAAACAGTATATAAGTATATATAGTATATAAGTATAAAAGAGGAGGAGGAAAAAGTTATCTCATTATGGCTGCCATTATTGCTGTTGCTTCCAGTCCATGTTGGTGGTAGCCCACAAAACACACTTGGCAGACACAAAGAGCTTGGAAAGAAGAAACACAACAAGGAAAAGCTTTGTTGTGAAGGAAAATAACTGGTGTAGAGGAAGGAGAGTTTATGTCCCAGGGGAAGGAACACTTCCCTACAAATCTACTCTGTAGGACAGCTGGAGCCATCAGCTAGTGCAGAAGCCCAGACATCTATTGGGAAGGAAGGGTCATGCTCTGCACTTAATATCCAATGCACGAACTAACACTAGGTCCCCAGTCTAAATATGAGCCCACTCCCAGTAGCTGAAGCCCAGGAATGGGAGGAATCAGCTCTCTCTGCAGCCAATATCAGGGAAGAGCCTCTTGACAGAGCAGCTTGATACCAATATGAGGGAGTCACCAACGGGGCCTTCTCCAAGAAGCACCTGGACATTAGGAAGATGCTTATCATTTTTCCTGAGCATACCTAGTTGGGCACCATAGACATTTCCTTACATAGGATCAATCTGTCCTTCATTACACAATGGTCAGCTACAGGAATAGCTTAAAAATCTAAAGAAGGTGGAATCAGCTTCTTTCAGGACACACACTGAAAAATGTTACTGCCATTTACTCATGCCTGCAGACGGTTGAAACCCCTCATTGTACTGCAGTTACTCTGCTGTGTAAACTGGACACAGCTCAAAATGTCATCAGCTGAAAGAGAAATGCCAAAGTACACAAGTTTTAGAAGGCCCTCAGCATCAAAGGCTGTGGCCAAAGCAGACATATCTTAGATTAAACATGTCAGCTAATGAGGATACTTGTCACTGAAAGCAACTCTGCCATGCACCCCTGGGGTGCCCCGAGTGGCAGGAGCCTGCAGAGCTTTCCCTCATTTCCATGCTTCCCATTGTTTGGTTGTTGGAATTGTAACACTAATTTAGGATTAATTTCCTGACATTTACTTGGTTCCCCAAACTGAACTGTTCTATTTCCTTCCTTTCCCCATTTAAATTATTAATATATATTTACAGCCTTACCTTCATCTTAATAAGGATTGGTTTTGACTGGAAATTACACTGTGATGATACTCAGGGCATTGCAAATCCATATGTACTGTAAATCTCTTTCTATGGCCTGCATTAATATTCTGCATATACCCTCTCAACCCATAATCTCCTGGAATTACTCATTTCTAAAGCCCTGCTCATCCAGGTTTTGTATTAGCTTTTTCCCCAAAAACTTAGCAGACAGGGAGTAAACTAAGTTAATGTGGGAAAGCTCTGTTCATTGGAATCTAGGGACCAAATAAATTGTGTTGGCACTTTTTATTGTGTTTCTGAACAAAGCAATAAGGCTCCAACCCTAGCTAAGAAGAGCTGAAATTCTGGAACTCACTGAGAAAAGTTTTCTCTTGGAAGATGGATTAAATTGATCATTTTTTCCTAGACGGAGTGCACTTCAGGCTCATTTTGCTTTGTAATTAAGAAGAAAGCCAGAAACATCATTTACACATTAAGAATTTAATAGATATATTTTTCTAGCTTTATGCATTAGCACAGGACAGCCCATTAATGAAATAAGTCTTCCTTCAGGGTCAATTTAGATGGGCTGTAATCTTCTGCAAATATATTGCAAATGAGGATCATTTAATGATCTTAAAACTAACTGCCAGAAAAGGATTGTTATAACCCTCCAGACAACAAAAAAGGGTTTTGGCATGGCTTGTGGTACCTTTGTAATTAGTGAATGTTTCATTTCAACCCACCACATCACAAATATGATCTTCTGTGGAGGTCAGTTGCAGATTCTTTGAGCTGGGAGGTTAAATCTGAGAAAGAAGCCTGTGGTTGTGTTTGTCAGTCAATACAATGACAGCTCCAGCCCTCTTCTCTAATCTGGATGCTTCAGTTTGAATCTCAACTCTGTATGACTATGACCAGAGCCTGACACGCAAGGAAAGCCTAAATAGAAGGATTTAGTAATAGCAATAGGAAATGGGTGAGGAGAATGAGTATTTTGCTCAGGCCAGAATTAGTAAGTCTAACTGGTCATTGGACAGCCATATTTCTTCTGGGCAGTTATACAAAAGTACTTCTTCATCTCCCACTTTATGTTCTGTCTGTATCAATGTCTTGCATTTCCCCATGGGTCCCTACACTATCTTAATGCAATTGAAGTTTGTGCCTCCAACTATGGTAGGCTTAAACAGGGAAAGTTTAGATTGGATCTGAGGAAGAAATTCTTTACTGTAAAGGTGGTGAGGCACTGGAATTGGTAGCCCAGGGAAGTTGTGAATGCTCCATCGTTGGCAGTGTTCAAGGCCGGGTTGGACATAGCCTTGGGTGGCACAGTTTAGTGTGAGGTGTCCCTGCCCATGGCAGGGGGGTTGGAACTAGATGATCTTAGGGTCCTTTCCAACCCTAACTATTCTATGATTCTATGATTCTTGGGAACTGGGGAAGTATATGTGAGCTCCTTAAAGTGGCATTTAGGGACTCTGCATGCTCTGTAATTCACACAACAGTCCCTCAATTTTAACTGCTCTACAAGCCTTTCCTGATACTATAGTATCACTTGTATTTCATCCTAAAGTCCTTGGTGGTGTAACAGCAACCTGAGCACCTTGTTAAAGGGTTTGGTCACCAGAATGAAGCATTTATGTTTCAAAACTGGCCTCATGGAGTTTTCATAATGAACCATCACAACTGCTATTGATTCACTGTGCTGCATCAAAAAGGAGCATGACCAGCAGGTCGCAGAATGTGATCCTGCCCCTCTACTGTGCTCATGTGAGGTCCCACTTGAAGCACTGTGCGCAGTTCTGGTGTCCTCAGCATAAGGACATGGAACTGTTGGAACAAGTCCAGAGGAGGCCATGAGGATGATCAGGGGACTGGAGCACCTCCTGTATGAAGAGAGGCTGAGAAAGTTGGGGCTGTTAAGTGTGGAGAAGAGAAGCTGTGTGGAGACCTCAGAGCAGATTCCAGTGTCCTAAGGGGTCTACAAGGACGCTGGAGAGGGACTCTTCATCAGGAATGGTAGCAGTAGCACAAGGGGTGATGGGTTCAAACTTAAACGGGGGAGATTTAGGTTAAATATAGTGAAGAAATTCTTTTCTGTGAGGGTGGTGAGGCAGTGAAACAAGTTGTCTAAGGAAGTGATAAATGTCCCATCCCTGGCAGTGTTCAAGGCCAGATTGGACAGAGTCTTGGGTGACATTGTCTAGTGTGTTGTGTCCCTGCCCGTGGCAGGGGGGTTGGAGCAAGATGATCTTAAGGTCCTTTCCAACCCTGACTATTCCATGATTATGATTCTATGAAATACACCATGCACTTCACTCACAAATGCAGCTTGTGGGCACGCTGCTGGTACTACCAGTGAGCACTGTTAATGGCCAGTGCTGAGATCTGCTTTCTCCTTTTCTTGATAACAGGATCCTGACACAGACTTTCACTCTACCTATCAGAAACCCCCACAGCCTGCCTCTAGCAACACTTAGCAGCAAACTGTGAAAGATAAAATGGAAAACTTCCCCTGGACTGGAGCAGACCATGGTTTTTTGCATGCTTATAATTTCAACAGTCTTCTTTCCACCTCATCTTTCTACCAGGCATAGAGACATGGATTAGCTGGAGTGTTTCAGTAACTCATACACCTCTCCCAGACTGACTTACAGTCCTCCTGACAGTATTTCTAAGGTACCTTGCTCAAATAAATGGGCAATTTATGAGCTCTATCTGAAAAAGTTGGTTTCTGTAGAACATTTCTGATTCCTTGTACCACTAAATACTTTGGAACAAATTTTGTATTAGTACAAGAAACACATTCTCAGTTCTATAAGAGGTTTCCAATCTCTCTTCTTCTTATGAGTAAAAATAATTATTTTCATGTTTTCTTTGCCTTCCTTCTTTCCTTTCTTTCAAAATCAGTTTTAGGCATTACTTTTAGTTCATTAATATTTATTTGTTTTCTGTTTCATACACTAATAGTAGCATTTTTGGTAAAATGGAAGAGGAGTAATTGTTGCTTTGGGAAAATCCCTTGATTGGGAATTTTACCAATGATTTCAACAGAGGCTCATTCAGCTGAAGAGCAAATATTACTGGGAATTTTAACCTAATCTTACTTAAATCTCTCTTGGTGCTTTTAATGGAAATATCCAGAGTTCAGGGATCTGCATAGCCAGCAGTGACTTTGAATGGAAGCTAAGGTTTCTGTGCCACCAGCAAGAAACTCAGGGTCTTTGATTTGATTTAAGAGTGACTTTTGATTGACTTAAGATTTTGTTTTAAAGAGTGAAATAAACTGTGTTTCCCAAATTCTGAGAGGTTTTCTCTTTTGCATCTTTCACCGTCTGAGAAGATGCTGTATTAGCCTGTAGCAAAGTATTACTGAGCGCAGTATTTCTACAAGACCTGGCTGCATAAAAACTCTAGGAAGGAACAGTTTGTGAGAATAATTTCTTGGAGAAGTCATTCCTTATCAATCTTTGCTATGTGTATACTGTTAAAAATGCAAGATTACATGCAAATGGAATGGCAACCACTCTAGAGAAAACTATTTGCCAGCATGACTGTTTTAATTCACTGGCTTGAGCTCTAAGAAAGAAGAGAGCTTTAAAAAGGGGCTCTAGACATAGCCTGTATTGTTGAGCTCAATTGAACTCCGTGAGGAAGCAAAGCTCCGAGGCTAACTGGAGGCATTCTGTGCTTCCCTCTGTTTTATTGCACAACCTCAGACACAATGTGTAAAAAAGGTCAAGACATCATGTAGGCTTTTGCATTAAGCAGCAGAACACTAATTAGTTTTACTGACAATGAGGTTTTGTACTTGTGTTCTAATATTTTGATGTTTAGTTTTGCTTGAAAACAAAGTCTAACATGATACAAAGACGTTTCTATTCTCTGTTGTCTTTCCCTCAGCATTATTTGAAAGCTCATCATGTGTTCTCCAGCTTTAGTGTTAATTATTCTGTGGCTTTGGTTTTAATTTAATGCTCCTACTTCAAAGAGGATAAAGTAAAATCTGGGAGGTATCTTATTTGGCTCTGAAGTGGCATTTGTAGAAAGCATCAGGTAGTAATTGTTTCCCCCAGCTCTGTCTCTGAAATTTGTCCTCCTGATAGGCAGCTGCAGCACCGTCTCTGGGTGTTTCACT
The DNA here is from genome assembly GCA_032466535.1 of Forpus xanthops. Lineage (NCBI taxonomy): Eukaryota > Metazoa > Chordata > Aves > Psittaciformes > Psittacidae > Forpus > Forpus xanthops. The sequence goes on from JASSUY010022042.1 coordinate 142,427, forward strand.
CAAGACAGCACTCAAGACATGCTCTTGCTTTAATTTCCCAAGGATATTTGCTCTTGTTGTAATGAAGAGAGGCCCTACCTGAACAGGAAGAAAATTTGTTAATAGGTATTTTGCAATCAAATGATCTTTAAGAAGGGGTTTTTGGCCCTAGATAATGCTACTGCTGCATTCATTCAGACCCTACGGTACTGCTTATATATATATGTCAGAAACAAAGACCAGCCTTGGTGAGCTCTTAATCATAGAATCATAGAATAGTCAGGGTTGGAAAGGACCTTAAGATCATCCAGTTCCAACCCCCCTCCCATGGGCAGGGACACCTCCCACTAAACCATGAACCCAAGGCTATGTCCAACCTGGCCTTGAACACTCCCAGGGATGGAGCAGCCACAGCTTCTCTGGGCACCCTGTGCCAGCACCTCAGCACTGTCACAATAAAATACTTCTTCCTTCTATCTAATCTGAACTTCCCTCGTTTCAGTTTAAACCCATCACCCCTTGTCTTATTGCTACAGTCCCTGATGAAGAGTCCATCTCCAGCATCCTTGTTGCCCCTTTCAGATACTGGAAGGCTGCTCTGAGGTCTCCACACAGCTTCTTTTCTCCATCTACAGAACAGTCACACATCTGATAAAGATACAGAGTAAGTCGATTGCCTTTTGTGCAAAAAGTTAAAAATAAGTGTAAATGTCTGCAAGATTAAGGTCTGTTTACATTGTGGTTCCCCAGCTGATGTGAATGCTCCATGCCAACCCCAGTGAAAGGAGTCTTATTCCATCAGAGCCACTAATGAGCTAGAAGCATCATGTAATAATAATAGTAATAATATATCAGCATTAAATTATATCCCACTGGTTACAATATATCCATCCCACACTTTCTGAGTACAGACAAGCTGCCTCTGATTGTGCCATGAATCACTCAAGTGCCTGAAGACAGCTTTTGCGCAGATGCAAATCTAGTTTATTTAGTCCAATGCAATACTCTGTTCATGTGGTTGAAGGGCTCTTGACTGGCTTGGTGAGCTACAGCCTGAATGCTTGCCTGCCCAGAATGTGCTGTGGAGAAATAGTCCCCATTTTTGGCACAGAAGTGCTATTTCATTCAAAACAATGATACTCTTAAAAGTAAAACAGTTCAGAATGAGAGCATTGCAGGGGCATACTCAAAAGCTCAATTCAAGTGCCACATGACGAGCTCTGAGGCAGCTGTAATGGCAGCAGTTCAAAGGTCTAAAGAGCTCTAAGAAGAAAGAAGCCAAAAGCCACTGTGGAAGAGAATTTGTCATAACTTAGGATCCTGAAGCACCCAAGCAAAGAAAGCTAGTTAAAAAAAACCATGGACTTTCCTGATATTCTAAGAGATACGGGGGAGAGGAATAAAACAGATGAAGCCATACATAGTAAAACAAGAATGTAAATCTAAACCTTTTTCTTCAGAAGTCCACTGCATTGGAGCGCTTACACTGATGCTCTCCCTTTTCTTCACTACTACCAGCAGTAATAGATTGGGTGCCCAATGTTGTCAGTCAGGAGCACCATTTCTAAAGGGAAGTTCTGCTCTGCAGTGAGCAAGAATAAAGCAGAAACAGTGCTGGCTCTTCCTTTGGTACTTTGGAAGAAAATGGCCTAAGAAGCAAAGCTCTAATCAAATCCATCTTTCCCCAGATCTGGCAGCTTTCAGGGCTCTGGTTTCAGAGAGTTTCAACATGCAGTTTCTAAAAATGAGCCCGATGAGGATTCCTTGGCACCAGTGGAAGTTGCATCCTCAGCTGGGGCCAGGCTGTGGGTGATGCCCACGCTATGTGCCCAAGACCCTCAGAGTATGCATCCTCTGCATTAACAGGGGAAAAGAGTCCTCCCAGCCTCTTACCAGGTCAAACTGGTACATCTGGGGATCCTGTGAGGGCCACAGACAGCTGTTTAAGAGCAAAAGGAGGGACACTGCAGTGGATAACACATATCCAGAAGAGCTATGGAAATGCTACTACCTCACAGGACAGTAGCTGATCTGTAGGGATTTGGGACAAATCTGTAGCAGATCAGTAACTGATCTGTAGGGAATGGGAAGTAAAAGCTCCCCAACTTTCCCCTGAAAGTCTGGGTTTGGGCTTAGGTGGAACACAGCTACACTGGGCAGCTGTAATGACCTATGAAGTCAATGGGTTAATATACTATGAAGTAAATGGTTCAAGATGAAAGTTCTCTGTTGAACAGAAAAACAGTTTTCTCCCAGTTTTACAAGTATCCATAAGAAACAAGGGCAGTATAAAGATCTTTCAGCTCCTGATACAGCAATCTGGAATATGACCTACACAAGAACAAAAGTACAGGCTCTGTACTGGAGGGTTCATAACACAACAGTAGCTTCTATGTTTAGTACTAACTCTGTCTTGTTTACCACAGAGTCCTAATCAAGCACATTTAGGGGCCGTATGCTCAGATACCTGTATTGCTATTAAGTAGTCCTCTCCTATGTGAGCAGGTCTGAAGTTTTCAATGTTCAGATAACAGCCCACTATCTGGCATGAGGATGGGAGTTAAGAATTTTGCCTGAAAGCCTTGCTGGAAATGCCACCTGCCCTCTCCATCCCTGGCAGGAGAAAGAAAGTTTAACTCTTTGCTCTTTTTGCTCACCTGCATATCAAGTTTAGCAAATCTCACACCAAGATCAGAACTAGATTGTTATTTGTTGGGATTGGTTTGATATTTCCTACTTGTTTTTATCTGCTGTGTGCATTGGAAGCAACACAGCAAATCATTTTAGGACTTGGTTATTAGCACCTCACAATACACAGTGTGTCTTGTTACACAACTCAATATTTTTAATTACTTGCCTTTACTAGTGAGACAAAATTTAGAGTCAAGTTTCAAGTAATCCCTTTTATTGGACTAATGCAGCACTATTGACAGTCGTGCTCTAGGGATATACAAAACTCCCCTGCAGGTCAGGAAGGGGTTGGCTCTAAGAATGGATTCCTATACCTAGAAAGCTGGTTTGTCAATAGTGTACAGTTAGTCCAATAAAAGGGATTACTCAAACACTGACTCTACACTTAGTCTATAAAGAAAATACCTGAGCTTTTTAGTCAACACATTTATGAGTTGAAATACGTTAATTTTGTGATGAATCACTCAAAACATGAGGGTTGGTCTAAATAAACTGTAGCTGCATCCTTACCATGAAAAAAGAGCTCAAACAGTGAGTGCATAGCTTTCCTTGGTATGTGTTTGAGTGTCTTTGTGTGATGTTCAGAGTAGTTGCATTGACTTGTACCTGATGTGAGTCTACCCACAGACTTCAGTGTTAGTGTTTATGTGCCATTCTTTAGAAAGAACTTTTTATAGCCTTATAATAAGACATTTGATCTACAAAAAGCAGAGAAATTCACTGTCATGGAAGGGCTGTACCCATCTGAACCAAATCTGTATCTGGCCTGGTTATGATGGTTCTACTCAGGAAGGGCAGCACGCTCTTTCACCCTGTATTTGATTTGCACTCTGGAAGCAGTGGTAGCACCCAGAGGACCTGAGAGGCTATCGTAAAAGACCATGACACAGAGTGTAGCCTGTAGCTATGCCACTGCAACCTGCTCTGTGCAGCTGGGTCTCAACACTCACCCACTGCCCTGGTGATTAACATCAGTGCAGAAGCCTTCCGGCGCTGTGCACCTTGTAGGAGGTACCACAGATTCCCAAAGCATACCTATACTTTGTTCCTGTCGTCTGTTAGCTTAAAAAATATAAAGCAGCAAAAAGTTTAAAGCAAAAACACCCAAACGATGGCAGTGACTGGAAGTCACACTAGCGGAGACCAGATTGGAAGATGAGAGGCCATCGCCCATTTAAACTACGATAGTGTCGTTCATTTCTTATATTCCCTAACTGAAAACTTCACAGCCAGAATGAATTTGGTAATGGAGTTACAAGCTCCTGAAAATAGAGCTTTTTTTATAAGGTAATATAAACCCTAACACAACCTTAATTATAGTGAGGCAATCTCTGTGCTATAAATAATGACATCTTTGACCAATATGATGCATAGTAACATGAAAAGTGATGTAACATAAGCAATGTCACTGCTAAAAGTTAAAGGAGAACACATTTTTCTCCGACAGAATATCCACTATCAAGTCAGACAGCACATATCTGATCTAGATTTATGGTAGTGAATAATAGTGTCATGAATGCTAAAGTGTCTGTGGCTTTCAAATAGTTTGGCAAATCTGTACATCAAAATCAGTTTGAAAAGGAAGCACAACCCTTCCTCTGACATAATTGCAACTAGAATAACATCACATATACCTTTAACGTGATTTTCTTAAGCAAGTGCCTTCCTCTCTTATGCAGTTACTAAACACAGTGGAGAATGACATTATATATTGACTGAAATACCTGGAAGACGCAAGATCTGTGCATCAGTGAAAATAGGAGAATCTTTAATGAGATGGAGATTATTCAATACCCAGAGAAAATACCAAGGTTTTTCCTTCAAAACTTAGCAAATATTTTGGCACCTGGTTAAAAGTGCAGCTTTACTTCACAACCTCAAATCACTTGAGAAATGCACAAACAACAGGTTGTGGTACCCAAGGATGTACTCTATCTAAAGTACATATTTAAGACCAAGCAACATACCTACATTATTTCCAAGCCCCTGAACTCAATGGGATGCATGCATGCACCTACTTCAATTATGGCCTGAATCATGAATTCTCAACAAAGTTTGGCTCATCCTAACGAAATAAACTTCTGTCTGAGTTACCAGGATCTTTTTTCTGGCTGAAAATAGTGTAAGATATTCAGGATCTGATAATCAGCTCAATACAGAGGTCATTTCCTCACTGCTTTTTGTTCTTGGGGGAAACACTTCTGTGACATCTTCACTCCTCAGGACACTTTAAAAACTGGAAAATAAATAGGATCTCAGTGAAAGATAGCCTGTCCTGTGACAGAGAAAGTCACCAATCAGTACTCAAAGCAGCAGATAGCTGATGGCAAAGGAAACCCTCTGCAATAGAAGTAACACTACACCTCACAAAACAGGCTGTGAAATACAGAGGAACTAGATAGAGAAATGAAGAGTCTGACTTAACACCTGACACAGCCTCAATCATGTCAACTAACCTCAAATGCACGTGATCAGGGCACAGACATCCCTGGAGATCACTGAAGGATGTAAAGGGTCTAGCAGGCTGAAATATCCTTTGCCAAGTGCCACACAACTTTCAGTCTCCCTCATTCCTTTTTGAGTGTTGACTGCATGATAGAAGCAACGATATTAATTGTTATTGCCATTACAACATGACCATGGTTCTTTCTTTAGATACTTTAGATTAAGGTGGAAGAAGCAAACCCTGAATGATTCCAGAGGGATTTTTAACCCTGCACTAACATGGTTTAGTCCTAAGGAGTAGCCCATTGAGCCGAATTCCTTGCAGCTCTGCTGTGCTGTCTCTGTATTTAAGTGCTTCAGTGCCTTCCCAGCCAGGATATTGGGGAAGTGCTGAAATATGCAAAGGCTGAGAGAACATTGCTAAAAGCTAATTTTGTTTCAGAAGGATCTATCCAGATAATGAATCCTAGAGTCACAGAATCATGGAGTAGTTTGAGTTGGAAGAGACTTTAAAGCTCATCCAGTCCAACCCCCCTGCCATGAGCAGGGACACCTTCCACTAGAGCAGCTTGCTCCAAGCCCCTGTGTCCAACCTGGCCTTCAACACT
>JASSUY010022044.1:0-41116 GCA_032466535.1 Forpus xanthops
TTTTTTTTGTTTGTTTTTTTTTTTTTTTTTTTGTTTTGTTTTTTTTTTTGGTTTTTTTTTGTTATTATGATGACAGCTTATTTAATGTGTTCAGGAAACAAAAACCCCCATCTTGCAGGTGGTTCTATGCTTTAAAATCCACGATTAATTGTTCCTTTGTATTAAGTTAAGCATATAATTAAACATTATCACAATCAGGGCTCTGGTTTGTAAATCTGCAATTTGGTATATTATATAATCTATCTTACTTTAAAGGTCTTTGTAAATTCTGTAGTTGTGCAATACATCTTTAATAACACAAGAAAATTATAGAAAAGACCAGACCCTGCTCTGTTTGCTATTGAACACAGTATCTGTGCATTTTCCCTGAAAAAACAGTCATTCTTGATTCATTCTCTGAAGTGCCAAGGCTCACTGGTTTGTATTGAGATAAAGATGGACTTTGAAATACTTTCTTTCAATATACACTGTTTGAAGCTGTCATCATAAACCACTTGCTCAAAAATTGGTTTAGGGATATTTTTTTAAATGTATGCACATATTTCCCAGCATAAATAAAAGATGTGCATGTACTGAAGCCAGCTGGAAACTAAGCTCCTTTACAGGTCAGGAATGATTTGACAGATTTTTAATTTTTTTTTTAATTTATTTTTTAAATAAAAGCTGATTTCTGTGGATAAATTTTCCTATGGTTGTAAATAGACACAGAATCTTATGACTGTATTGCAAGTCAATAGAAAATGAAGGGTTATAATACGAGTTCTCATAGCCCTCTTAACTGATTGTGCCTGTATAATTTAATATTTTGTCTAATATAAAGCTAATTTTTTAAAGCAAAGTTTTAAAGGAATGGTTTTTATAGAAAGGTGAATTTTTAGATAAAGAAGATTTTTAAATAAAGTTTGTTTTAAAGCAAAGCTTTAAATTAATCCTATTGATAAGTCCCATTCTAATGTATTTTCATGATACAAGAATGTTTTCCTGTCTCACTTCTTTTGTCTTGCTTTTCACAGTATTGTACACATGAAGAGCATGAATAGTTTTGTGTGTAAATAAGGTTTAATGCACACTGTACTTTTAAGATCACTAGTGCATATTTGTTTACAGCCAAAAATACCATTCTCCGTATCCATCCATTGCAAGCATGTGTTTCTCCAGCATACAACTTTTCCTTGACACGTTGAGTAATAAAACCATCTTGAAGCCTATAGAATTACTAATATTTCTAACTTGTAATGTCTTTTTTTTATTATTATTGATTTAATAATAGACCCCCTTTTCAGGGTAGGTTTTTTAAAAGAAAAATGAGCTCTATTTAAATAAAAGTATAAGAAGCTGTATATTTTACTTAAAAAAACAAAACAAACAAACAAAACAAAACAAAAAAAACCACACACAAAAAATCCAGCAAGTATTAAATGTAACAATTTTTTAGAAAAATAAGAATTGGGATACAAGTCTGGAAACTTTTCTGTGGTTGACAGTGTCAAAGTAAGATTTGCTGTAGCTTAGATTGACTCACTTCTGGCTGTTCAGAAACCTATTACTTGTGCTCAATGACTACTAGGAAAAAGTGGGGATATTGTGATATGAGAAGTAAATGCAGAAACTGCCTTGGAAAGAAAGCATAAAAAAGTGCAGAGACACAATACCATGTGCATGAAAGAGAAGAGTGAAGCTTTCTGGGATCTTAAGGAATTAGTCACTTTTCCAGTTAGATAAATAATACAGGTTCTGTTGCCATTATTGAATCACACATTGATTAGCAGCATGCTGAAACTTTGAGACGTGATGGTGAAGTCTACACTACATGGAAACCTCGGCAGCTGAAATGCTTTCTCAGTGAAATTGATGGGAAGATTGGTTGGTGGGGGGTAGTTTGGGTTTTTTTGTTTTTCACATTAGTGGACAAAGATGTTTGTCACTATGTTTGTATGTCATAATTTTAAAGCAAGAAAAGGTAACCTGATTAAAGAGGAATAAAATCATGCTTTGTTAATCTAATTAGCAGCAATTAGGTAAAGGATACTTTATAACAGTTGAGGAAAATGTTATAATTTCTTCTTCTATGCATACGTAATTTTGACCTTCTGAAAGTTCATAATTATGATTTTGTAATATATTTAATAATTTTAAAAAGTTTCTTTCCTGCCCCCCATAGTACTCACTGAGCCGTTTAACACAGTCTCATTCTAAGCAGCTTGGGGTTTCCTATTCACTTTTATAGTGAACCCTGCGTGTGACCCCGACTCATGCTTGGTTAACACCTAGCACACCATAGACATCTAATGTCTTGAGGACTTGGTATTCTGACACTTTGATCTAACAGTTCTTCAGTTTATTTCCTAGTAGAATTCTTTGCTTTATAGTTCTTTCTGACAAGTTTGCATCCGATGTTCTTGTAATTGTATGAAAGTGCTTTTCTCTGGACTCTGATAAAATGAGGTATTTAGTTGTCTGTATAATGAAACTATGACTTAATCTGAAGTTGTGTTTAAGTTTCATGCTAAATTTCTGCCCAAATGAGAATACATGTGTGTGGTTTTAATGTTCTCATAATTGATAATGTATCTTGCAATACTCTAGCTTGATGCTGTAATTTTTTCAATCTGCTTCTCTGTCTTTTTTGTCTGTGGTCATTTGACGCAATGTGAATTTGTAAGAATATAGTGATATTACAAACTTGTCGAGTGCCATTGTTCCTTCTTTGTATCTGCAGCTCATTGAATTTTGTATATATTGTTTCTATGTTTCTCCTCAGTCCTGTATTTGGATTTATTTTATTTTTTGTTTATGTTGGGTATTGCAGGATAGGATAATCTGTTCAGAAGTAAATCAGTGACAGGTGACAGGAGTGGATGATGTAGCGATCTGAGGTATATTGGGCAAGCTGGTATATGTGCTCATGCGCTTGGGAATCTGCTTTTCTGAATAATAAGAAACAGGAGTGGGATTATGATGCTTGACCTCTTTAGCTGTTGTCTTTTCTCTTTTCCCCGGAGTAACTCCCTGAGAATGACATAACCTGAATTCATACTTCTGGAAATAGAGCAGTGTTTCAACTGTTGATGTTTTGGGGACAGATAAGCGTATCTCACTTGCTAATGCAGTTAAAATCCCAGAATTTTTGTCTTTGATGATTTATCTGCTATGAGTTGCAGCAGTCCACATCATCTTCTTCGGAAAACTTTGTAGTAGCAGAGGTCTGAGCATGCCCAGAGGTGAATGTTTTGTTCTTTGTGTTTTGCAGTTATAAATTTATTCATTCCTTCAGCAGAACAAATCTTGTTTTGGTAAAACAAAGACTGAGTAATTTTTTTGTAGTTTCTTTATTCTTAAAGTGGAATTTAATTTGAAACTATTTGTTACAATTTGCTATGGAGAGAACATCACAGAATGCTATTGAATAAGGTACTACTTTGAAGAAAGCCAGTTGTAATTTAAACACCTGTTCACAACTCTATGATATCTTGACCTAGTGAAGTCCTCTGTTGATTTCAGTGATGCCAAGATTCATTCCATCCTGTGGTAACAGTAGCAATTATACCCTAGAATGGCACTGAAAAAGTGTCAGATGTAGTTGAGATGTCTAACTACGTTTTGGCAGGAGGAAACTAAGAAGCACTAGCCGCATGGCAAACCAGATCCCTGCAGAACTTACTCATGAACAGTTCTTTTCAGAATGTGCACTTAATAACTCAGGGTGGTGGCTGGAAGTATCATAATGTTAAGTAGCTTTCTACTTTATGCAAAATGGATTGGCTTCTCTGTAATTGTAGAACAAATCAGTTTTGATTATGGTCTTACAATGCCTGCAGAACAGCCTTCACAGCTGTGTGCAAAAAACACTTTAAGAGTTTTTCTTTTTTTTTTCCACTGGTAGTATACTAGTATACCTTGAGCAGTAGAATACCTGACGTAGAATACCTTTTTCTTTAAATTTAAAAGTCATTTGCTTTTTTTAACAGTGCCTGTTTACACCAGCATAATGTTTTGCAGGGGCCATGCATGCACATGTCAGTTTGGATCAGCAAATGGCTGAAAGGCATAAGCATGTTGTTTCCTGAGACTTCACTTCATCATAAAGTTTTAGGACATGCTCTGCAGTTTTCAAGCCATACTTGAAGATAGCTATGTGTGTTGTAGTTGCCTTAATGAAGTTACTGTGGTGCTGTCAAATACTGTGCTTCAATTCATTGAAGACGTATCATTCAAACATCTAAACTTGGAGTTACAAACATGGAAATGTAACTGAATTTTAAGTCTGGTGATTGCATCTTTCTTAGGAAATACAAGCAATTAATGATATGCTTATGGAGTGCTAAGTACACTGGAGGTTCAGTTCAAATTGGAATATTTGAGAGTTATAATTAATAGCATAGTTTTAGTTGGCTTTGGATTTGCTGGAGTCGTTAGTCATTTGATGCACAAAATCACTGTGTTTCTATGGTCGTGGAAGTCAAAATGATTTTCTTGAAGTGCAGAAATGTTTTTGATGAAGCATATGAACACATAATTATTGCAGCATATATAATTTCACAGTGTCAGCAATTCTAAACCTAGGGCTTTTCTTTGTCAGTTCCTTCACAAGAGAAAACTAAAAAACAGTTCTTCCCAAATGTTATCATACATAAACAGCTTTTTCAATCTCTCACTTCCCCAGAAATGTGCTTTAATATATTAAAGCAGGTCAGCTTTTCAAATATGCCGCATTGCACTGTGTTAATGTTGGCACTGGTGCAAATGAAAATGTTGGTTATAGCTTGCATAGTACAATTAATACTGTACAACCAATCATCGTTGCAGAATCAAAGTGCAAAAATACACCCTTGCTAGCTCATGCAGAGAGCTCAGACACTGCTGGCCTGGAGACTGCGCTATAAGAACGGTGAAGAGTGTAGGTCTAGTCCTTAGTGTACAAGTTGCAACCTTTATACATGCAATGTATGTCAATGACTTTTTGCTAATTACACTAAAGTTTTAACTTAGCAAGATAGGAGTGATGAGTAAGACTTAAAGATGTATAGATTGGAATTAGACTACTGAATATTTAGATTTGGTTCCCTTTTTTTAGTATTTATCTCCTTTTTGTCTGAAACGTAAACAGATGTCAAAATCCATCTACTTCCTGTAGTAGTTCAGTTTTCATTTTTCTTCTGGCATGTTGCTTTTATTTGCTTAATACATCGATATTATTTTTCTTTGCTGCTTGTTTTGATCTTTTCAGCTACTGCTAAGAGGAGAAAAATATAACAAACATTTGCCACATGAGAAAAGTTGAGAGGCAAAAGAGAAAGATGTAAATTGAGGAGCTGAAGAGAAAAGTTGTAAGGCAGTTTGTGGCTACCAGCAGGTTTCTCTACACACTAGACACACAGTCTAATGATGACTAACCAATCAGTTGCCCAAATGATGACAGAAACAATTGTCTTTTTTGCTTTAATGGCATTAGACTCAATTGGCATACAAGTAAAAATAAATATACCAGCTTCTTGTTAAGAGATATTACAGCTTTCCAGATGTGTCTTAATGCTTTAATTTTCCAGTCTCTCCTAGCAAATTGCCATTTCCTGAGTTATTGCCAGCATACTGTGGTTCTGATTGAATCTGGGGTCAGGATAATGTCGAACTCAAAGTCAGCATATTTTCACCTACCACAATTTGTTAATGTTCATCCAGCACTTTTTGTGGATATAAAGAACTCTTAAGTGTTTGATATTATCAGAACTTCTGTTTTCTTCTTACTTTAGACACTAGTGTTTAATGGTTTTTTGTGAAATACATTGGTAACCACAGTATTTTTTCTTTTTAGATGCTTTTGTTTCCAGCTTTACAGAGGAGACTCTTCACTTTTCCTGTGCTTAGCAAATTCCTTTTTTTTCTCCTTCACACCCCTCCATTTTAAAATAAGAATTCATCTGCAATGCAGAGTTCTCCATCTTTATTTTCTCAGAGTAGGGTGTGATGACTGTCATTTGGCTGTATCATGAATATAGTTTTATGTAATTATGTAGTTACTGCCTGTGCCTTCATAGACATCTCTGCTTTTTTACTGCATCTGAAAAGGGGAGCCAAGCATCCACACCTGTCTATCTCTAGTCCTTGGATCTTGTTCTATTGCCTACCTTATCCTTTCCAAGCTCCTTAATGCAGCCAGTCAATCAATGTCTCTATTTTCCTTTATTTCATAGAACTCTAGAGTATGTCATAAAAAAAAACCCAAACTTTTAAATCACAGGAAAAAAAAAAAAACGTGAAAGTCCATTTTCAGACAGTTTTTCCCATAAGAGACTCGCATTCTACTGTGTGTGTGTGGGGAAACAACAAAAATCTGGCAGCTGTGTTTTGTCAAGCCTTATGTTCCCACCATCTCCTCTAAGCTCACAGAATTGTTACAAGGGGTAAGGCCAGCAGACACCAGCTTTGGTTCTGGAGACCATCAAGTCCAGCCCCCTGCTCATAGCGGGTTCAGCTAGAGGAGGATGTTGAGGGCTGCATCCCATGGGATTTTGAGTATCTCCAAGCATGGACACTTTGCAGCCTCTCTGGGCAACTGTTCTAGCATCTGACCACCCTCAAAAAAACCCCAGAAGATTAAAAAGGTTTTAATCTCTATTTAAATGGCATTTCATGTATTTCAGTTTGTGCTTGGAACATCTTGTCTTTTCACCTTGCACCACTGAGTACAGTCTGCCTGCTGGAAGCTGTACCACTGCTTGTGCTGCACATCCGCTGGTGTGCTGGCACAATCTGCGGTGGCTGTGGGGAATAGCTGGCACTGAAAACTTTCCCCAGCTGAGCCAGAGGAGAGTTTCTTCTTGTGGAGAGACCAGCCCATAGAGGAGAAGGTGGCTGCAGCAAACAGCAGTGCCAAGGAGAACCAGCAGTGGTTTTGATTTTCCTGTGGTTTACCTGGCTTCTGTAGCAAAATGAGTCCTTTAAACCAACCCTCACTTTTTGTTATCCTCACAGAGTTGCTGGGGTGGGTCCCCCCCCCCCCCCCCATGGGAGATTTTTCCTTGGTTCTGTTTGGAATATATCAAGTTATATGGGTTTGCTGACTATAGATCTCAAGCTTCATAGCTGTTTGTTACAATTACAAATTTGTTACAAGTCTATATAGGTCTTACATATTTTCTTTAATGGCTTTTTTTCCTGTGTGCTTTTAGCTCTGCTGTTGCTTGAGACTTTTGTATTGGTTAACTTTGTGTCTAATATTTTGTTCTAACTGGTTTAGAATTAATTTGATTTAATAAATACTTAAGAAATTGAGTGTTCAGGTTAACTTGCTGTGGCTTATTTCTTTTGGGATTGTTTAGGCTGTGAGTTCTTTATTGCTGGCTTTGTTTGTTTTCTTTGTATGGTCTCTCTTGCATGTGTTTGTAAGGAACTTATGTTTGGTTTCCCCCCACCGATAATTAGGTTAAATAGCTTTTGATGAGAATGGCTGGGGGAACAGGAGTTAAAACAGCCCTGCCCTTGCTTTCTCCAAAGCAGGGTAGTGGTGGTGTGCAAGCACTCAGGTGACATTAAGTGAGATTTTTATACTTTATTGCTTTTATCTCCTTTCTTAAGCATCACAGCTGTGTAAATCATAGCTATGTAGATTAAAAATGTTATAGAACAGCTAAGACAGTAGTATTACGCAGATTAGCACATTTTGTCATTGCAAAACTTGATGAAATTATGTTAGCTGAAGTCAAAAATATTCCAAGTGTGTGAGCTTGCATTTTTTTATCCCTCCTTTTATACTTAGATATGTCTTTAAGATCATGTTTGGTTTTGTTTTCTTTTTGTTTGAATACTGTGGCACGTCTCTATCATTAGTTTCTTTCCCTGTCCATCTTAGGGTGATATGCTGTACATTATTTTTTTTTGTAAATGTACTCAATTGTCTCAAGTTTTTGAGGGAAGAGAATGAACGTTTGTCAAAAGGTGACTTGTAAATCTGAGCTCCATTGTCATCAGTTTATATGAACCTTACTAAATTCTTGAACTACATCTGAAGATGGGGGAAAGACATGAGTGTGGAAGTTCAGTCAACACTCCTGAAAATTTTGTGTAAAGTATTTAAGTTGGGGTGGGTTTGTTTGGTTGGTTGGTTGGTTTTTTTCTCCTTTTTCTTCAGCAGTGTTTTAAAGAGCTTCCTTGTGCTTTTATCAATGTCTTGACACTGTCAAAATGCTCAGGCTCTAAGTAGATTTGAAAGGGCTGTGGGGTGAAATTCAAGCAAATATTGCTTCTCTAACTCATGTTTCTAACAGAAGTGGACTAACATTTATATCACAGTCTCAGGTTTGTACTCTTAAGGAAATTTTTTTCTAATTGATGAATTCTGAAGGTATTTGTGTGCTAAATGTGGATGTTTCTGTGAGAAAAGGTTGTGATGGGGTTTATTTTTATTTAAAGTAAATGTTTAACCTTAATGTATTTGATGTAAACAAAGGTCAGACAGCATCTCGAATGCCTAGAGACCATTTTGTAAGCAGTGTGTGGGAGAATACCCGCTCTTTTCCATCCTCTTAGCATTTTGTCACTTAATGCACATAGAATTTTTCTCTTGTGATTTCAAAATATGTATGTCTAGTACACGGGGAATTAATTTTGGAAGAAGTATTGAAGAAAAAGGGTAGGAAACACTGTTCTTGACTTAAGGTAAAAATTGTTGCATATAGCATGAAAAGTTTTTATGGTGTTCACTGTGTGATTATCAGGCTCGTACCCATTCATACTTATTAGGAGAAATTTCTTCACAGAGAGAGTGCTCAGGCATTGGAACAGGCTTCCCAGGGAAGCGGTGGAATCACTGTGCCTGGAAGTGATCAAAAAACATGTGGAGGCCCCCAGTGACATGGTTTAGTGGTAGACTTGGCAGTCCTCGGGTAATGGTTTGACTTGATCTTAAAGGTCTTTTCCAACCTAGTTGTTTCTATGATTCTATATTTGTGTATGCACTGGGCTTATTTGTCAGCTAGAATGTGTTTCATTGAAAGACAGATCTGAAATAAGTTACTATGTTGAGGTTACTGAGATTTTGGGAAGCTTGGATGTGGATCCTAATTTTGCAGTTTGAATATCTGAATTTAACAAACACAAACTTTAGAATTGGCATGTCTGTTTCACTCAAAAGAGAGCAATAGGCCATGAATCCAATTAGTTAGAGCCCAAGTCATCTAAGAGAACAAGCAAGCTTCCGTTAGTTCAAGGGGACCTACTTCTGAGCTTCAAGTGAAAATGCTCGATGCTTTGTGCTGAGTCAGAGCCAGAATACTGCAGGTAACCACCCACATGGTTGGGCTGAAATCAGCTGCTGTCAATGCAAAAACCTGCAGCGGCAGAAATGAGCATGGATCAAGCACCATCAAGTGGCATTCTAGGGGTTATTGATTCCACTGTTCATACTCTGAGAGTATTTGTGCCGTGACTTAAGTATATAAATTATTTTGATATACAGTTATTGATAGTGAAAAAGCCTTACAATGATAGGAAAGGGTAATTTTCACAAGAGTCTACCTGCCTTGTACCAAAACACCCAAGAAGGTCAGTTGCATTAGAGTTTCTTACTTGCTGCTTCCAATTAACAATCTATTTAGCTTGCTTTTCTTCGGTGGCTTACATGTTGGATAACATAAAATCAAAGACCACTTCCTATCTCTCTGCCTCAAGCCAAAATGCTAATTCTTCCTATCTTCTTAACTGGTGTTTTGATAGCATGTACCACAACACAGGCGACTGCAGGGCTAGGCTGCCAGTGTACGTTCTTCTTCCAGCTGCACAGCTGCCTCAGGCAAGCTAACTATAGCTTTGTTTTTGTGAGTGGTATGTCAAAGCCATCTATTTATAAACCAATTAGAAAATGCCTTGGAACTGTAATTTTTCTTTCAGGCTTCACTTTTTAGGCTCTCCAGAAGTTCAGCACTCCACATTCATGGATTTGGTTAGAAAATTAAACTTGTCGGAAGAACAAAAATGATGTATGAAACAAAAGAAAAAGAACCCTGTTAAGTGATTAAAATTTTGGAATGTAGATATCAGTCATAAAATGTTTTAAAATACTTTTCTACCTTTACCTGCAAGATGAAATGTGAAGGATGTGGGTATGCACTAACCAAATAAATAAACCTCATTTATTTGTTTCTTCTGTAGTTTTCAGTTGGTTATTAGTCTTGAAAACATTTAATTACAAACTTGTATTATGCTTGGTTTGAAGGTTGGAAAAGTGAGGCAAGATGCTTAATAGAAACATTATAAACATGTTTAGTAGTATTGACCTTATTTAGTTACAAATCAAGATGCATGCTAACAGTTAGAGGTTTGAATGGTCTGGACGCTTGTCCAAGTCTTTGCTAGATATTTATAAGGATCATGCCCTAGGTAACTGAAACAAATATCAATAAAAATGGCATTCAACACAAATAGAGATCCTTGATAAGGTGGGGATAAGCAATCTTCCAGAACCCAGAAAAGAAACGCAAGCCCTTCAATTCTTACCAATTTTCAGATCAATAAACTGTATTATAGGAGCTTGACTTTCATGTGGCTTTCTGGGGCCTGGGTGAAGTGGTAGAGTTTAGATTTTGAATATATGTGCCAAACTGCATTAACTTCCTGTGGAGTAATATTTTAGTCTCTAAGTAGTCAGCCTCTTCTCAGTCTCTAAACATGAGAATAGACAGCATGAGGAATGAATAGCCTGTAGTTATCCATAGGTAGGTGATAGTAGTATATGTGAATGATTTGGAAATGTTTTCTTTATTAAATAATAGTCCTCTCTTGCAGATTAATCTCCTATAACTGAGCACTTTCTCTAAATATAAACGGCTCTGTGCCACTTTTAGAACACCTTGTTAAATTATTAACCATTTTTTATCATTAGTAGGGGTTTTTTATAGAAATGAGAGCAGGATCTTACTCACTGGTTATTTTTAAAATGTGGCAGTGTGAAGGCTTGTTCTTGTGACAAGGCTCATGAAGAAGCATAACAGAGATGTTGTGTGAAATTTAAAGGAATTACAAAAATTAGAGATAGAAAAATTCTTTCTAGGTATAAAGCTCCATCCAGTGTCTTTTATGTTCTGCTTCTGAAATCAGTGGATGCTGAGGCTGCTCAGCAGCTCTTGATAAGTTTTTGTTGTATACCAGGGTCCGGCTAGTAGGCTGTGAATATTGAAACAAGGGGAAGATGGTATTTAAGGCTTCGTTTACTGGTAAACATCTTCTGGCTTGACATAAGACATGGGCTGGTAGTAGGCTATATGTCATCTTCTGTTTCTTCTCCTATTTCTTCTGTTATTTGCACTAGGGGTTGCAGATAGAGAAGCACTGAGGTCCTTTTTTTGCTTGAAGGCCTGACAGGAGGACGGTCCAGCTGTAAGGGTGTAGCTGGTGGATTACTGTGGATTAAATATTTGCAAGTCCTTACTCCCCAGTTCTCCATGATTTGCCTGGAGGATATCAATGGACCTGCTACCCAGCAATTCCAAATCCCAGACAAATGGAATGGGTCGGGCATGGAGAAGTCTGTCTATACTAATGATGTCTGTTGGCTTCTGAGCAGCTCAGTTTCTGGAGAGGAGGGACAGACTCTCCCAGAGCTGGAGTTCTGTCCTTGGTGGGAAACTGACAATAAGTCTGTTTTGCTCCAGGCTGCAATGAAACATTATGAAAGGATATATAAAAATCCACCAGAAAATTGAATTACCTTTCTGCAGAGTACGACTTATCTGTTGTAACTGAAAATACTTTGGTGTGAAGGATGGTGTAACAAACGAGAGCTGAGAGAACATGGGTGTCTCTTGCTCCTATGCCTTACAGCATTACTTTCTCCAAATAAATCTCAGTCTCTGTTTTAAATCTCACCTCTGTTCCAATTTTCCTGTTCAGCCTGTTAATCACATATTTGCTGAGCAAGTATGGATATTATGAAGGTGATTTGTGAAGTCTCTGAGAATTTTCATTTCATGGACATTTTTACCTACTAGTGTCAGTGCCTAAAGTTAAAATTTAGGATTTAGCAGTATCACTTTGTGTCTTGCTGTGCTGTGGTGCATTTCTACATCTCCGTTTTGCATTACTCAAAACCAGACTTTATTTTCAATGGAAAATTTACTATATTTCAAAATTCTACATGGATATATGCTTTGTGCAGTTTATATAGCAAAATGCTCTTCTGACATTGGCAAGGCGTATTCAGCAGATGGCTGGGGAGAGTCTAATCCTGGCACAAGGTATGCTAATTACTATGTGCCTTGAGCAAAGAGCCTTCTAGATATTCAGCTGCCTTTCATATTGGAGCAGAGATGTCTGCTGAGGAAGGTGCTGGAAAGATCCCCATGTAAATTCCTTGAGGACATCTTTACTGTAAAAGTGGGGAAAAAAAAAAAGTAAGAAATCTTTACTACGTCCAGATGTCAGTTGCAAAAGTAACAGGGCTTGCTGTCAGCCTAATTCAGATCCCGCCAGGGATTTGTGCTGGGTGGAGATCAGGTTTGGCAGGATAAGTGGAAAGAGATTACAGCTGCTTCCATCAAAACAGTCAATTTTCAGGGCAGGCTGCTGTGCACCTCTCTGTCTCCTTCTGACACAGCCATCTGAGACCTGTGAAAGATATGGTATGAGAGTCACTGGATGGGCATTTGACGCTTGTCTCTTTACTTGCAGTTCCATTGAAGTGACAATGCAATATTGAAGCAGAGGAGCCAGAAAAAGGCCATGAAAAATGCCACTTGCCTAACATAGGGAAAATTGCTCTATGAACCTGAGACAGTCCAACATGAAAGCAACCCAGATTGCTCCCCCACTTCCAGAGCTGCTTAATGCTGACTCTGAGTCCTTGTTTGCAGGTGCCTCAATTCCAAAAGCAACATGACAGGAAGCTAACAGATGGGAAAGATTAAAGGATGTGGTGCTTGCCCTAGCACTTGCAGAGACCTGGCTGCCCTTACCCAACTGCTCTGCCCCTGCATCTCCCTTTCCAGCAAAAGTGAAGCCCCCTAGTGAGTGTGAAGGGTGACCTGGCTGGAGCAGAAAGTGGGGGCTGCTGGTGCTTGATCTGCCTGGCAGCAGGGAGCCAGGGAACTTGGAGAGATGCTAACGAGTGTCTCTGCCTGGCAGTGAGGTTTCCTCCAAGGAAAAGCCTGAAGATGGCAGCGGGGATGGAGAAGTATCTCAGTGGCCAAAGGGAAGATTATTATTTACTCAATATCTGTCTTTTTAGAAGTTAAAGTTGCTACCATCTGCTATTTGCCATCTTAATACTCTAATATTATGTCAGTTGCTAAAGCTTCTGAGCTGACTCATTTCACTTGCCATTAGTAGGTCCTGTTTGCACTCATGGTGATACCGGTGGAGAAACTCTCAGGGTCCATCACTCCTTGTCTGTGTCACTGCTGCTGGGGGTCCTGCAATGTCCAGTGCCAGAACTGAGGTGGCAGCATCCGAGAGGCAGAAGGGGCAGTCTGAGCCACAGCAGCAAGCTGGGAAATATGCTAGCTGCACACTCAGGCAGTGTTCCTCTGCTGTGAGCATGTTATTTCTTCAGTGACCTCGTTTTATGAGTGAAATCATCCCTATTCATAACTGTAGCAACAGAGAATTTTGTTAGTTTGCCACTATAAAGAAAAGGCTACTATGTCTTAATTTTACTAGGTTGCTTTAAAACCTATAAGATCTTTATGGAAGTTTGGACATGGCTTGTGATCAACTGTCAGTCCTATGTGCATGCTTCTTCTAGAGATGAGTTTGTAAGGATGACTCAGGCTTGGCAGCCCAACAAAAGCTGTTCCCTCTGTAAAACAGTTAAATCTGAAATGTAAGACTGTTTCTTCATTGCTGTCTCGGAGGAGTAGGGGGGAGATTGCTAGGATGATCATGAATATTTCAAATTTAAGCTCTGCAGTTCACTGCATGACAGCTCATATAAGCCAAATAACATTTATACCCTGGCTGGATAAGCACATTGGTGCTTCCAGTACAGATTCTAGTTTTGATTCTGCAAATCGTTGCTTTTACACATATGTCTGGGATCAAAAAAGGGTTCCAGAAATCAGTGTTTAAATATCACTTTAAGCCTATTTGTGTGCTTATCTAAGCCTAGGCTGAGGGATGTTACCATATGCCCACATCTGCAAAGGCTGTTCTTGAACTAGAAGTTACTAAATATACTCGGAAACTAGGGAGAGGTTTCAAGCATGGTATCTCCTAGATGATAACTAGTGCTATTTTACACTGGTCTGGATACTGCACTGCAGTGTAGAGTGGGAAAGTCAAGTCTGAAACAATTAGGATGAAGAAAATAGAGTCATTCTTTAGCTATCATAAAAAAGGATGATATTTTGAATTGTACAGTTGAGTGGCCACCCTTTCTGAAGCAGAAATAGAATTGCATGGGATTCTTGTGGCTGTTCCTTGGCAAAATAATGCAAAAGAGGTGATATAACTGATTACACTGCCTTCATTCTAAGCATTTTTTTTTTATTACTGTGATGTTCCTTGTCCCATTCTGTTATTGTAGTTTCTCCCACAAAGATTGTAGGTGGTACAATGTTGTGAAAGACTTGTATTGCTTAAACAGTCACTGAATCAATGGATGGTTGTGGTTGTTGAGAACCAATTTTCTCTTCTACAAGAAAAGTCAATTTATCTAGAAGCAGAATGAGGAAATTGTGTGCTCAGCAGAATCTCTTTGGTAAATAGAAGTTTCATTGATTATGCCACCTGTATTAACAACATAAATTTTGGGACGGGGCTAAATAATATAAAAAAATAAAGGCAGGAAAACACTGTCCAGTGGGAAGGGCCTTGAATTGCCTTTGGCTTGCAGAGGTCAGATTGTCCTTTGGACTGTGCAGTTAATCTGCTTTGTACCATCAGGCATGTTGCTCTGCTGTTTAATGCTTTGACGCACCAATTTCTACCAGTTGAAGCATATTTGTTTATTTTAGAAAGTATTTTGCACTCCAAGCTCCACATGCTGTATCAGCACATGAGAACAGTAATAATAATAAATATAATAATATAAATAATATGTATAATATAAATAATTCATTCTGGGACTAAATTCTTTATTGTACAGCTCCATGATCCAGGCCTTGTGTATGCATTTATTATGGTAAGAGAGTTTGATCTGAAACCAAATTTAACCCAAAGAGAGAGTTCTTTTGATTTTGAGTCTTTGATTATCACCAAACTGGTTCCTTTCAGCTATAAGTAGAAAGGAGTAGCTAATTTTCTCTCATTGCTTAAAAGAAGCAGATAATTTCTGCTGCAAGTTAATGTATTCCTATGATTTTCTTAGTATTTATGTGAAATTTAACTGTGAACAGTGTAGTTGGTGCAACTCAACCTTAATTGGATGTGAGAGCTGCTTTTGGTGATGTATCACTTCGCACAGTAGCTGATGTGTGTATGCATACAGACAACTTTGCCATGCACTTCAGCTCATTTGCAGCAAGAAATCGTTTTGACATCACTGTGCATTGAAGCCTTTGGTTTCTCAAGGCAGCAGTCTTGAGAAAGGAAGTGATGTCCTTCTTTATTTATGGGACTTCTGGTGCTCACATGTAAAAACCAGGATAAAGAGGATGAGAAAATGAAGAATGGTTAGAGTATTTGTTAGCCAAAAGATATGGATGGAATCTGAGAGAAACACAAATTGGTTAATTCCCTGTAAGAAGCAATTTTGTAAGTAATGATGGAAAAAGTTGTTTCTGAAGTGTGGGTTTTGAATAAACCCCCCTTGGTGAGGGTAGTATAGAAAAACTACTGCCGTTTAAGTCACATATGCTACAAAGGTACTCCACACAGGATAAAATAATGCTGCTTTAATTTCCAAGGGAGCCTTAAAAAAAATGCTATATTTCCATAGTAACAACAAATAATAATGTGTGTTTAAACTTATAGTTAACTAGTGGGATAAGCAACCCCAGAAAATCATGGGGAACATATGTATACAGAGAAATAATAAGATCTTTGAAGGGTGACTAAGTGTAAGCTCATGTGGGTGAGGGGAAGAATGGAAGCAGTGGGGTAAAGGGCTTAATTTCACAACTCTGGAATGAAATTTGGGTCTTATTTACCTTTGTACAATGCTGACAAGGCAGAAGTGGTAATGTCCTGAAGTATCTGCTGCATTATGGCACTGCTGTTCAAGTTTAGTAAGCTAATAAAATATTGGCTATGATTCTTCCTGGGCTTTGGAAGATGAAGAATTCACTGTAGCTTCCTTGAATGGCAAGAATGTGCTCAAGGAATTAACAGCAAGAATTATGTGAAGCATTCCCCGGGATCTGTGCATAATTTTGATGCAATCTCACAAAACAGATATGTTGACATTACCAGATGCTGTCTTTGGCAGATGGGCCATGAGAATTGCCAAATCTGTGACTGTCCTCTTCACAATGTGGGAATCCATAGGAATAGACTGGTTGTTGGGGAGAAGCTGAAAGTGGAATTTCTTTGGTTGTGTATCAGACTTGTACGAAGATTAGTGTGGAAGGTCCTTGGTGAAGGGGATGATAACACACCAATCTATGATCCACATCCAACACTGGAAGTTATTTGTATGATAAAAACATGTTTAGTGCAGCACTTTGACTATACTTTGCACTGATTTTTCTTAAAAATTCAGACCATCTCTCTGGAGAAGTTATGGTTAAATGTTTTAAGCTCCTTGGAGGCACCAGTGTCAAATTCTAGATACATACTGAAATAGAGATCTTTCAGGATAGTGTTTTGTGTCTGATTCATTCCTGAACCTAATTAGGGAGGAAGCAGGAAAACTGGTCCAAATTTGTCTATAGACATCTTAATTGGATATAGCAATTCCTTTTTTTTTTTTTTTTTTAATTCTCCCTCTGTTTTGTAGAGCTGCATTTTATGAATACACCAGGATTTTCCCTGTCTGACTACCATTGCTGCTTATCAGCATTTTTACCTACCTTTGACAGTATAGGAGGACAGCAGTGATGGCAGCAGCATCAGCACATATGTCACTGCTGAATGCAAGGCTGGAGAAGGCAAGGCTGTGTATAAGTGTTACCTCAGCACTGCAAATTTTTGGAGGAAGAATTTATTTATTTTTGTTATTTTGGTCAACATAAGAAAAGCAGGTATAACACCTTTAAACAATGCATGTCCATGCCCAGCCAACCAGCTTCCAACTAGTAGTAGTTGTAGCTAATGATTTCCTTTTCCCAGAGAGATTTAGTAGCTCAAGCATGCACTACACTGGCATGGCAATGTTCCTTCTGCTTCTCATGCTAATGCAGTTCTTGCTATTTGGGGCATCTCTGTAGAAGATAACATTGTCAATGTTTTCAACTACACTCATGAAATTTCCACCTGTCACTCGAGCTTAGATCCTGTAACCTTTGAGTGTCTGATCATTTCTACCAGCAGGGGGAGTGAGCTATTAATGTCAGCACTAGCACAAAAATGAGTTTGTTAGGAATAAATAAATTTAGGCTGGAAAGTAGGAGGATTTACTTAGTGATTCTAACAATCAGCTTCTGGAACAGCCTTCCAGTGGTTGTTGGAGGGCAAAAAGCCTAACTAATTTTAAATGCAATGTATAAGAGGAGCAGCCCATGGTAGTTGGGGTCTGGACTTGACTCCAGAGATCCCCTGCAGGCCTTTTCTCCCCTGGACATATGCACATGGGTCATGGAAAGAGTGATAATGTCTTCCCTCTCCTTTGCAAAATTGCACTGGAATAGCTGCAATCTGGCTTTTTTTTAGAACCAACCACTTGGAAGTGTTTGATCAGCTGTGGCAAGTTCTGGGGATGTGAACTCCATGTATTTCATTTGAAGGAGATATAAATCAAAGTACCTATTCAAGTTGGATTTCCTCTGCTGTCCCATCTTACTTTCTTGACGCTGTTTTTTACAATTTAACTCACAAGAGTGAAACGAGCTAGCAAAGAGCAGGCTAATGTCATAGCCACAATTAGAAGTGCTTGCTTATTAGAAGACCAGCATTACTTTTTTTTCTGCTAGTAGCATATGTTTTACTTGCTAAGTATATCCATACCAGAACAGCGAGCAAATGTGTTCTCAGTAGGCTCATTGACCAGCATGTTTCTGCTGCTGCTTTGGCTCTTACTAATAAATTGGACAATGTGGTGAATAATTGGACAATTTTGTATCATAGTATTTCCATTGATGGTAAAACCACCTCACTGCAGTATCTTGTCTGCAATGACTTACATGCAGTCGTTCAAACACTGCTGAGGGATCCTATTAGACAACCTGTAAAATCTTCTGGCTGTGAATGCTTTGTTAATTATGCAAGGGTACACAGTGAGTTAATTCCAAAATTAGTCTGATGTGATATTCAAAATAAATTTCTCCTGCAGTCAGAAGTAGATTACTGAGGCCAAGTTTCACCTGGATACAAATTGAACTGCAATTAATAGAACCTCTGACTCATTTACTATTAGCAGCTGTGTTCCCTTTCAGTCTTTGCTGAATGTTAGTAAGCTATATTCTTTTGATCATCTTGTTTTCTTCACCTGACCTTACATGAACATTTCATAATGTTGATGAGAGGGAGCTGGCAAGTATATCCTAATTACTGTGTATATTCTAACCTAGAGTGCTGGAACATATGGTACTCTGAAAAGAATTAATTTGTGTAGAATCACTGGTTAGAGGAATAGTTAATGATGATGTGCACACAGATCTTGGTAAATGAGTGACAGTTCTGATGGGAAAATGGCATTTTTACTGTATTCTTTTTCATAGTATTACTGTGTTTAAAATCATATTGTGCCCAATACTGTGCATTGTTCCACTGTTCTATGTGGAGGGGAAGACTAGTTTTAAGGCTCTGTTGAACTATGAACCAAATAACAGGAAAAGCGCTTCCTCTGAAGAGTATGAGGTTGAAACAAAGAAGATGGAAAAGTGAAGAGCAATAGAAGCCCTGTTCTGTTAGATCTATGGTTTGGAAAACAATGCTTGCTTCATAAGAATCTAGAACCAGTGCTCTGTTTCCTGAATATTTCTGGTGTGTATGTCACATTACTGCAAGATTTATACTCCATCTCCTAAAAGAAACCGAATGTATGTATAAGTGCATATTTTTCTGACTAAATGCTGTGTTGCTGCTGTGCTGTTATGCGGTGGGATGTGTAGCAAGAGATGGTCAGATAAAAAAATAAATTTTAACAGTCCTTCTTATAGAAACATTCTCTTTTATGACTATTCTCTTTCATACTAATGACTGAGGAGCTCTTTGAGATTAGCTGAACATGGAGAATGAGTATTCAAGCATGTATGATCAAAAAAAGGTATACTAATTCAGTGCATTGTTTATTGCAATTACCTGGTTTCTTCTAAGTGCAAATTATACATCTTACAGTGCATAAGATATAAAGTAAGGAAATATAAGTGTCATGAAGTTTCAGTACAGCTTTGTCTTAGCTGTTAACCCCTGCTGAGAAATAGAATGGCTACCACCTTATTTTGCATGCAAATTACAGACTGTGGGTTAGTTATGTGCCAGCTAATGAGGTGCTGTTGTTATTCAATGTACCCTGTGTAATTACTGCTTTTTAGACCTGCAGTGTGCTTGGTACCCCTCCCAGAGCTGTTCTATTTCTTTTGTTATTTACAGCATTGTCTGTGTTATTTGCTATTGCAAATCAAATGGAAATTCCTCTAATGGGCCTGACATTTTGTCCTGTGTCTGTAGAGCACAGAGCACAGCGGGACCTTGGCCTACGGCTGAGTGTGCTAGTGGTACAGCAATATGAATAAATAATAATCATACTTGACTACCGCACTCTTTGAGAGCAGTGTTCAGCAATGGCTGCTTCTACTCTGCTATATGCACTGCCTGATTGCTATGGCATTATATCCTTCATTCAGGGCCACTCTTGAGCTGCCCAGTTGGCATCATCTGTTATTACTAACGTAACTATGCTAGTCTTCGTATGCCTAACCTCCTGTTAAACTGTGTGTTTGATATTGCAGTTGCCTCTTCTGTAATGATTATTACTATTGTAAACTTGGTAGCCAGTGTTCTTGTGGTATCCTTGCAAAGACCTTTTGATAGTCATCCATGTTTACATTTTCTGGACTTATCTACTTCCTATTCCATCTGCAACGGAAACATTCTTCTTTCTATTAAAGCAGGAAACAGTTTGTTTCTGTGAGGAATATCCAGGAATATCCCACCTGCTCATTTGTTACAGTACCTAATTGAATTCTTGAAATAAGTGTTAGATAAGGCATTACTGTTGAAATCCATAATTTTTCTCTATTTCCTGATAAGACACAGTCTTATTGTGCTTAGTTGGCGAGTTCAATTTTATGCCTTGCTAAGGAGCAAGTTCATGAAAAATGTATCCAACAGAAACTTTCCCAAGACAAGTGGTATGCTAACATTTTTCTCTTTTCAGGTAGTATCAGAAAAGGCATTTGATCATTTTGGATGGTTGTACCACTGGTTTAACAAAGCCTGGACTAACATTTCCCAGCTGGCTGTTACTATGAACAGTCAAGACTACCATCAGCAGTTTTGCATCTGAAGCCTCTTTGATTTGAATTGTAGCATTACAAAGTTTCATCCCATATGCTCACTGACCCCCATCCTGTCAAGGGAGGAATGATTTTGAAAGCTCTAGGCAATCATCTGGAGATGTGGCATCAAATCTATTTATCGCCCAGACTGAAAGTAGTTTATACCTTGCACAGTGTGCATGTACTCCCTAGCCAATCTTGAAGCACTGGCTATCAGCAGTTTCCTGTGTGCCTCCAACTTGGACATTTCAATTTCATTTGGTACAGATGTTGCTACAATAATTCACACTTCTGGTATTTTGCTTTCAGACATCTGCAGTGCAGTCTATCTGGGATTATTTAATGGTGTTTTTCAAAGATGAAAGCAGGTTTAAAAGAACACAACAAAACCAGCTGTCATTCCTGGTGGGGTATTTCATCTTGAGCTGATTACGCTCTGTGAACTGCACATGGCATCTGAAGGTTTGTAGGTTTATGAAACACTGCTTGAGTGACATACCCATAAGGGACTGGGAAACCAGACATGTCTGCTTCACATGGTTATTCAGGTGATTATTTCTGCTGCAGACTTGTACATGAGCTAAAAGAACTTTAAAAAATCTTGTCCCTAGACAATCTTTGTAGAAAGGGGCAATCATTATTTTCTTCCCTCAAAATCTGGACATAAAAAATAAGAATCGCAGGATCATAGAATAGTTTGGGTTGGAAGAGACCTTCAAATATCATCTAGTAGAACCCCCCTGCAATGGCCAGGTTCATCTTCATCTAGATCAGGTGGCACAGAATCAGTGATAGTGTCAGAGAGCAGGTGTTTCTAGTATTCCTTATTGCTTCTTGGGGCTTTTTGTTGTGTGGTGAAAGTTTCTGGGTTACTTTTGTAGTTTAAATTGTGTGGTCATTCAACTCTTTTGGTCTTTGCTCTTTTTGTTATTTGTTTTAGATATAGATGCATGGACATAACTGGTGCTTTGATCTGTTTTTAAATTTAAGGGGAGGAAAGAGCGGCTGTTGGTTTAAATATTGTAGTGGTACTTGATGATGAGGAACAGCTGGGCTTAGCTGGGCTGTATGGAAAGTATCTGCGAAGGTAAGCATCAAGGAAGAGCACTTTATCTAGAAAATTGTTACAGCTTTCTTCCTAGACCCAAGCAACAGGGAAATCCTAAGGTATGTTTTCTGTTCTTTCTCACACCTGGTCATCCCATGGGTCTTTGTCTTCTATGTATTTGTCTGCTACATGCTCGGATTTTGAGCTTCCACAAGTAGCACCTATTTGACTAGAATGAGAATTCAGCACTAATTTTTTCTTTTAAAGTAATAACACCACTGCGATGAAGTAGTCTACATGGAATGATTTGTAAACTGTCTATACTTTCTAAATAAACAATGGTAATGAATTCAGGCTAGAATCTTAAGAAAATTTTGTGGAGCAGAGAAAAATTCCTGTATTTCTGGAAATCCATGTGGTACGCAGACTCAGAATGAATAAGCTGACAAATAAAAAGCAATATCCAGGCAAAAGGGACAAACATCTTTTTTTCCTCGGCAGTAAGATGAGCACCAAAATATATCTATTCTTGGGTATTAGAAGTCTGCTGGGGAAAATGTTCACTAAGAACTCAATATCTAAACTTGTCACTGAACTCAGCTTTCAGCTTTTCTGGCTCCTGAAGGCATGGAATTAATACAAACCAGCAGATTAATCTTCTCGTATCTCTGGGAGGCTATTTTTATCTTTGCAAATATTCTTCATATTGGTGGTTCACCCCAGGCAGGCTGAAGTATGAGAGATACTCCTCACTTTAGAGAAATGTGCTAATACTTCATTCTCTTTGTGGTCCAGAACACAGCATACCAGAGTGGAATTTGTACCAGGTCATCACTGTGCACCTCTGTGCAGTGCTACTCTCTGTTTATTGTACACATATCCATTTTCTTTGTCAATATACATTCACTCTTTTGGTAGCATTTGGTTCTCACCTCTACACTCACTTCACTGCATGTTGGCTGCAGTCAGTAGGGATGAGTGGGTTGCAGGGCCTGAAGAAAACACAAGGGGTGAGATGCAAGGAACACATGTGTTGGCTGGAGGTGCTGGGAGCAAGCAGAAGCACCCTGAAGCTCCATATTGTGATTGGAGCAGGGTGAGGGTTCATGGGGGAGATGAGGCCTACGAGTTGTGAACTTGAAGTTGTATTCCCTTCACCTTTCCTGTGTGCCTAGGGAGCAAGAGCTTCTTGGTTCCAGCTCAGGTCAAGAAACTGGCCTGTGACTGCTGCTTCACACCCCCAAAGTCACTGCCAAGCCTTGCCCAAGGCTGCTAGCTTCCAAAGCAATTACCCCCCCGTGTGAAGTTCTTAAAATGAGTTGAGTATTCCCAAACTCTGCTGCCAGGGCAGGTGTCTGTGCATTACCCAGTCTGTGACACACAGTGACTGTTCTCAGTATAACCCTTCGATGTTGCTGTGGGACGTGTGTGGCAGGCGCGGCCCTTAGTTTTACCCTTAGCTCTCGGGACTGTGTTAAACCAAGCGGGAGGATCTCCTTTCCCGTCGGTTTTACAGGAGGTTTTAATGAGCACGGTACCCTCTTCACAGGAGCCCTGACAGCATCAGCTAAAAGGGGGAGTGGAGGATGTGTGTGTGTGTGTTAACGCCCCTCGGCGGTACCACAATGGACAGCTCCCGCCTGGCCCCGCCCCAGCGCGCCCGCCGCGGGGACGAGCCCGGCTCGAGCTGAGAGGCGCGGAGGGCTAGGTGCGCGCTCCCGGGCGCGCGGCGCTCCCCGCCCGCCCTCGCGCTGAGGTAACGGTCTGCCCGTAACGGCGGAGGGAGGAGGCAGACGGGCGGGAGCCGCCTCAGGGAGCTGCCTCCCTTCCTCCGCCGCCCGGCCTCACGGGTGAGGGAACCGCGCTGCTCCTCGGCTGGCCGCCCTCCCACCCCACACCCTTAGGGCGCTATGAGCCATGAAGCCGCCCGGCAGCATCTCCCTGCGGCAGCCGCCCTGCGGCCGCCGCCTCCCCGCCGCCGCCTGCCGCCCCACGCTCCTGCCTCTCCTCGGCCGCCTCGTCTCGCTGCTCCTGCTCCTCCATGGCTCCTCCTGCCCGCTGGCCAGCGCGGCTGCAGCAGCCGCCGGTGGGTATGACTGGGGGGGGTGTGCGTGCGGCGGCTGCTGCTCCTCGATCCCCGGCCCCCCGGGAGATAAACCC
Organism: Forpus xanthops; assembly: GCA_032466535.1. Taxonomy (NCBI): domain Eukaryota; kingdom Metazoa; phylum Chordata; class Aves; order Psittaciformes; family Psittacidae; genus Forpus; species Forpus xanthops. The sequence continues at coordinate 23,734 of JASSUY010022044.1, forward strand.
TGGTAGCATCCATTTCCCCTGAACGGTTTACCTCCGCCCCTTCCATATCTGTGTGCGTGTCTGTTTCGCCTTGCTTGATTATGAAAAGGAGAGAAATGTGAGATTTTTCCTCTCTGATCTTCTAAAGCGAGTACTGTAGTGTTTCAGATAGAGAAGGCTGTGCGTAGAAATGACGCTGGTGAGGTATGCGACAAAAAAAAGGCTTAGGTGTTTTTTTGTATGTGTTATGATGCATGTGTACGAGGATCTGAATGGGGCGCCAGTTTGGGGTTGGATTTTTATGTGTTTTTTTGTTTATTTGCTTTTTACTATATGTAGAATACATGTGGAATATTGGATATCGTCGGTTTGTGCCTCATATTATTACTGCTCTTGTTACCTTGCTTGTTGATTGACCGTATCCTGAAATTTTAATGAGCAAGGATGCAGAGTTTCTTCTGAAAAGCTGCCGCTGAAGAAAAGGGCCTTTGTAGAAGTTAAAAGGGAGAGGTAGAAAACTTGCTATTATGTAAAGGGACTTGATTACCATTCTGTGTGCATGGACTCTGAATTCAGCTTGTCTTAGGAACGTGGGGAATTGGTCTTTTGTACCGTCTGGTTTTGTGTGTGTGTGAGAGAGAGAGAGAAGAGAATTTGGCTGTAAAAGAGGGTAGCTGCATGTCCATTAACTGTTGGGTTTTTTTTTTTTTTTTTGGAGGTTAAGAGACGTTAAAGTATTTATAACCTATGAATACGTATGAAAATATATGTGCCTTTAAATAAAAATTGTTATTTCTGAAGCCATTTTACATGTGAAGAAATAAGATCTAGTTCAATGACTAAGCTTTTTGTTTTCTTGCGTAGCTAATAAAATATTAGAATATTTCAAGCTAAATATATAGCTTTTTTTTTTTAATAAACATACTTTGCCATCTAATTATTGCTGGCATATCTTTCTTCCTCAGACCTGCATTGGAATGAAACAGCAGGCGGTACAGGGGGAGTACTGGCAGATGAAGAGAATACATTTCAACAGAATAAAAGCAGCAACAGTAAAAATAACAGCTACAGCAATGCAATCCAGAAAGAAATCACACTGCCTTCAAGACTAATCTATTACATCAACAGAGACTCTGAAACCCCTTACCATGTCCTGGATACTAGGGCAAGGCACCAGCAGAAACATGACAAGGTAGGGTAAAAAGAGGCTTATCTGCAGAATTTTCTAACTGCTAGTATCTGATGTGGAATTGAGTTTGAATGGTTTATTCCATAGATCTTTGAGACTTCATAGTGGTCCTTGCCACCATTTGTAGAAAATCAAGGAGGACATGTAATTAAACAAGACTCTAATTTCCCTTGTGTTAATTTAAATATAATTATTTTGAATTTCAGCATGGTTCAAAATCTCAACTGTAGGTAAAACGAATGGGAGTTATGTAAAGTTGACTTGTCTGATCAGTGTAGTTCTAGTGTCTTGATTTATGGGGTATCATCATCAACAACATGCTTCTTCCGAAGTAGCTGTAGACCACAGAAATGTCTGCATAGGGAGTTTCTTTATAACCCTGCACTTGCAGCATAAATGTTGTCTGCCATGCAGCACCTAATAAACGCAGTATTGGTTTCCTGCCAGTCTATGACCAGTGAAGACCATTGTAAAGTATTACGAGATTTTGTCAAATGATACCTGCCTTTTTCATTTTCAATGGCAAGATACAGTATTTCATTTTGTATAGATGCAGATAACACTTTTTTTTCCCTGAAATTGCTTGGGATTGAACAAACTTTAATGTTGAGAAAAAACTTGATGAAGAAGTAAACTTACTCTAAACCCTGTTGCTTAGGGCACACCCTTTAAAATGAGTCTATCCCACTTTTAGAAATTTTTATTTAAAAAATTAATTTCTTCCCATGAGTTAAAAAGGTGAAGGTAAATATAGTTTGTATAGGAAGAGATTGTCACAATAGAGAAGAAAGACAGTAAAGCAGATCAGTGTGTATGATGTTACTGAAGGGCTTAGCTGTAGGGTTTCTCCCTATTGGATTGTGTTTCTTTTGAAATTTTAGAAAGGGAATTTATTATCCATTATATGTGCTTTTGTTGATATTATGTGCCATTTCAGATATGGAATTAATATGGAAGCATTGTAGAACCCTTTTTTGTGGTTGAAACCCTTGAAAAAAAAATGAGTTGCATAGTTTTGATATTTTAATGGTAAGAAAGTTACTTTCTAGCTTACTGAACTTGGATAACAGTATGTGCCTTTGGAGGCACCCAAATACATCGGTATGTTAAGAGTGGCACAGAAAGACTTCAGATGTTAGAAACTGGAGCTACTTAACAACATATGTTCAGAACTAATGTTCTTTTAAAGTGAGACCTCTCTTTTAAATGAACTCGAACAGCAGGGGCTTTCTGTTCCCTTCTTTGGAGAGAGGTGTAGGAAGAAAAGAGTTTTTGCAAGTGCTTGCAGACCTGCCTTTGGAAATAGTGCTTCATGAATGTTTCTTCATGAGTCTTTTTCCTTGGGAATCCACGGAGGAGAATGCCTGTCAATCTCTTCACTTACCCAAGCATTGCCCACAAGAACACTGCTGCCATTGCCTATCCTTCTGATGTCCTACCTGATCTCTGCTTGTTGGGAGTAAAGCTCTGCAGAGATCAGTGCTGACAGAATTGATATTGATTTCCCTGAGTATGCTTGCTGCTGAGTATTGTGTAAAGTGGATCTCCTTTCTACTCATTGTGTCCCTTTTAAGTGTAAGGAATGCTCACACTGCAGTTTTTCTCACAGAAGGGTTCTTTAAGCTTGGGGTTCCATGGAAAGTGACATTATGTTGACTTCATCCTTCTGGCATGGAACTTGTATTGCTTTGATCCATTTAATTGAAGGAAAGTGTTGATTATATTCCTTTTCTGCATTGATTTTTGCATGTTTTGCTTTCAGAGCACCAGAGAGTCCTGTATTCCCCCCCACTTCCATTTCCAACTTGCCTCTTGTGTCTTTCCTTGCATGAAATCATTTCTCTGCCCTTCCATTTGTTTTACCAATAATGTGGTAGCAAATATTTGGTTATTTTTTTCTGTTTAACATTAACTAGTCTCTGTAGAGCAATAACTGTGGGGAGGGTGGTGGTGGTGGAATTCTGCCTGGAATGTAAGAGGTTTTTGATTTTGGGAAGGTGGAGTATTCTTAGTACTTGCTTTTATCCTTTTCCAGAGCTCAAATAAATGCTGTATTGTAATATATAATACTTCTGTGATTTTGCTTTCCCCACATTGGTAATTCAAAGAAATAACCAAAATACTTTAATAGTTACGTAAAGAAAGGCATCTGTATTAAAGATTGAGTTTTAGCACATGAAAAAAATGCAAATAAGAGGACCTTATATCTGTACACAGGGGACAATTGAGGAAGAAAAATACCTTTTTTTTTTTTTTTTTTTTTTTTTTTTTTGTCTGGTCTTGGAACCATGCACCCTTTAACTTGTATTTTCTTGTCAGCCTTAATATACCATTTATAGGCATATGATGTAGATGTAGTCCCTAACTGTGGATATTATTCAATAAGCCCCTTTCTGTGGAACTTCATTATAGTGGCTAGGAGAATGTAAGTAATGGATTTTTTGGGGGATTAGGCCTGAATAGCTCAGAAATGCTGAGTCACTATAAGGAGAGGGGAAGAGCAGAGGAAATTGTGTGCATGTAGGAATAAAGAGGTAAAGCTAGAGAAATACAATTATGTAAAATGACTTAAAATATTTGAGTTTTTTAAAATCCCTTCCTAAAAGTAGGTGTCTGCAGCCTTATTAATGAAATACATGTAGAAATGAAGGGATGGAGGAGAAAACAGTGTACCAGAGGACAAAAAAAATAAATTGCTTTCTCAGCACTGATCATGCTTATCCCCTTTGGATGTGGTAAAATGCCATCATAATGAGAGGGTGTATGTGATTTAAAGTGTTTGTAGAACTTCTCTCATTCCCTTTTTATTATTTCAATAAGCTTTTTCTCACTGGTGGAAAAATAAAGGTGTGCTAGTTTTGGCTAAATGGTCTGTCTCAAAGGTGGAGAGAGTTCTAGTTTACAATTTATTTTCTTTTTATGATCTAAAACCATATTTCATATACTTGGTAGTTGAAGACTCAAAAAATCTGTATCTCTTTCTTCATGGTCAAATTAAGGCTGGCTGATTTTGAATTCTTAGGTTATTTTTGGTATAAAATGCTCAAAAATTAACATCTGTTTATAAAAACACAGTGACAAAACTTACAAGAGCTTTTAAACATACTGGAGAAGTCTGAGTTGCGTGCTCTTTCTAAACTTCTGCCAGTGGAAGTAGAGTTCTGGATGAACAGAACATCTCTTTACCAAACCAGATGACTGCTGTGGTTCATTTTTGTAGATTATGTATACCTGATCATTAGAAGGTAGCCTGAAGACTGCTATGCGACACAACTTGTAACAAAATGCTAGGACCAAGTCATTACAGTAGCCAGCAAAGGAAAAAATCTTGCAACAAGATGTGGCCTCAAAATGAAAGGATTGCCAGGGAAACACAGCTGTCTTTAGATTGTTAAATCTAAGTTCTCAGAAGTTGTAAAGAAACAAAAATGCATCATTCTAAGCTGTGAGTGTAATTTTCAGAAGGAGGGAGGTGTTAAAAAACTGGTCTACAGACCCTAATGACTGGGAAAAAAAAATAGAGCAATAGTGGAGACAGTTCCAACCCTCCCCCCTCCCCCCCCGAAACAAACAAAAAAAAACAAATAAACAAACCACCCTGTATTCATTTTGGGCTATTTTCTTGGGGTAAAAAAGTCCAGGTGTTCTTCTGTTTGTCATTTAAATAATGAAAATATGGTCAGGCTGAACATCATTTTCTGCTATGTATCATGGCCATTACAAAGGAGATGGTATTGAAGAAAAAGCAGGCCTGTTTTGTACAATATGAGAGGTCATGGTTAATAATCTCTCAAGAGGTAGTATCATGTGAATTCTTACTAAAATCCAGATAAAAATCCTGTGCCCTAATTGTTGTTTTCCCGTCCGTTGTATATTTTAGGCGAGATCTTCACTTTTAATCCCCATGTAATGAAAGCTGATCAAAATAATGAATGAACTTTGTGCAATTTATCTGTGAGTGTAAGACTGTTGGAGAACCATTGTAGTATTTCAGCTGCTTTGCTTTTTTGTTTGCCCCCCCCCCCTTTTTTCCTTCTGAAATTTCTGTGGTGCAGATTCAGTTTACACTACTTGCAAATTAATGATTTTGTGCACTTTGTCTCTTTTCTATAGTAAATTTCTACTCTTTTTCTAGTCTATTCTTAAATTCCTATTAATGCAAGAATCTTATCTGGACTCTGTGTCTTCAGTAGTTACTGATTAACAGTGGGCTTGAAATTGGTCTTCCTGTCTTCTTTGGTTTCTGGGAGTAGAAAGCCATCTTCCTTAGGCCAACTTGTTCTCCAGTAGAGCTACATCTTGGCTTCCTAGCTGAAATGTGGGTCATGATACATCTAAAATTTTTTATATTGTCATTTCAAGCGATAACCTATAGAATATTTCAGTTCCTCTGTGTTAGGTAGTACAACAATTGCAGTTGTTAGGCCTTGTTCTGAAATTAAAAAAAAAAAACAAACAAACAAACAACAAAAAACCCCTAAAAGTTTATAGGTTTTATAGCATTTTGGGGAAGGTGAGTACTGCAAGACTGGTGGATTCTGGCCCCTGGTGTTAAAAGAGCAACAGTGAGATTGCTTTCAGAAGTAGATCTGAGCCTTTGTTCACATGCCGGCAGCCTTTCTTTCAGAGAACAGCCTTCAAGGCTTGAGGTTCAAGTGCACCAAAGTAACCTTTATATTGTTAAAGACCAGAAACAAATAATCAAAGGAGACTTTTCAAAATCCTGTATGTTTTAAGCTGCTGTGATACTTATGTATGTTGTTCGGTATGAAATGTTTTATTTCCAATGAATACTGGAAGGTTATAGAAACATAGAATCACAAAAAGGCTTGAGTTGAAAGGGACCTTAAAAATCATCTAGTTCCAACCTCCCTATTGTTGGCAGGGACACTTTCCACTAGAATCAGGTTGCTTCCAGCGATGGAGCATCTACAACTTCACTGACAACTTGTGTCAATGCCTCACCACTACCACAGTAAAGAATTTTTCATAATGTCTAGTCTAAATCTCCCTCTGTCACCTTGAAGCCATTCCCTCTTGTCCTGTCACTTGTAAAAAGAGTCCTTTGTAAAAAGTCTGTCTCCATAATTCTTGTAGGCCCCCTTAAGGTACTGGAGGGCTGCTTTGAGGTTTCTTCTCCAGGTTGTACAAGCCTAGCTCTCTCAGCCTACCTTTCATAGGTAGGAGAGGTGCTCCTGCCCTCTGGTCATCTTCATGGTCCTCCTCTGGATTTGCTCCACAATTGTTTCTTTAATTCCAAATGCCATTGAAAGAGACTTAGTTTTCAGATCTGTAATAATTCTATACTTAGGCTCTCTTCTGAGCAGTTATCTTGGCATGTGTGCAATATAGTAGATGTTTTCCAAACATTAAAGGATGGCTTCTGTATGAAGTCTAAGTATAGGCGAACAAGCTGAAAGAAGCGTAAGGAACAAATGTGTAGTAGGTCACATTTGTTTGTGACAAAGCTTGCACTATTTTCAGAATGAAGGTCTAGATCAAAAATGTTTTAATGGTGTAAAATCCATCTAAATCTGATTTATGTTTCTAATTCCAAAATGGAAGTGATAAAATCTCAGGTACTGAAATGAGAGCAGCGGCTCTTGGCCATTCTTTTAGTCAGCAGAACTATATGCAGAAATAGACTATTAAAAGCAGTGGCAGTCATTCGGAGATCGTATGTATATGAATATAGCAAAAGGTCCAAAAGTAATTATCAGTCAGTTAATCAATGCTGTTACCTTTGTTTAAATACTTGTGATGGAACTTGGTATTTTTGAAGAGGTAACAGATCATTGCATTTGACATAATTTTAAGCCTTATAGTCTAATTTTATCTTGAAACTTACAGTAAGCTAATGTTTGACTTAAAAGAAACTGGAATTCTTTATATGCATGGATTTTTAGCTTGGAAAATGCCTGAGAACTACTCTCTTGCACAAGCAGCTACAGCACTCTTAGAATGTCCTTAGTATGAAGAATCTCTTACTACAGTGACTATGCTAGTAATCTGATCTTCCAGAGCAGTGATAGAAGACCTTTTTTTTTCCTCTCAAATTCAGATTTGGTAGCAAGAAAAATGATACTCGCACCCTCCTTCAGCCCACTCCTCTATGTCTCATCAGTAGTCTTTGCTGCAGAAAAACTTTATGTAATTTTGCAGCTTTGCTGCTGGAGTAGTTTACAGCTGTCAAAGTGGGAACCTCTGCAGAGGATTTTAAATTATAAGCATGTACAGAGGACCCTGGTCTTCTGTTTATATAAGCAAAGTATACTTACGCAGATGTGAACCATGTATGCCAGTCATACAAAAATGTGGTGTTTAATTAACTGTGAAAAGATATGGTAAGATAGCTAACTTCAAAATATAATATTCTTTGAATTTGTATTTCTATGGCAATTAGAACACCATATTTCAGATTACACTTTAGGCATTGTATTACACGATAACTGGTAAGAGAATATTGTGAAATAATCTGTATCACAGGATTTCAGACACTTTTCTGAAATATTTCCTCCCATCATGGGGGTACATAATGGTTGTTAGTGGCTAAAACACCTGGTGACAACTCGCTGGTAGCTTTCTGTGCTAGTCTCTTACAAGAAAAATGTCAGTTTCAGGATTAAACACCTCAGTCTCACTGCCTTCACCTGATTTCTGGCTTATGGCTTTTATAGGTGTTTATCTATTATTCAACTAGCTTTGAAAAATCTGCAGTTCACTGCAGCAGTGGTGTATCACATTCACCTGAATTCAAAACTGGTTTTGCTAAACTGCAGGGATCTAAAATCCAGTGTTCTTTCTGTAACCAGTAGTTTGAGCTGAGTTTGGCAGAGAACCTGTCCTATAGCAAGGTAGCAAGTTAGAGTCAGCTGCTTTGCAGCCTGAACACATATGCAATTGGTGTATCTGTTAAGTGAGGTATGCTAATAGATAGCAAGTAGTGGGTTTAGATACACAGGTAATTGTTTTCGGAAATAGCAATGATATTGTATCTCATCCTACAAGATAAACTTTTTCTTATGATAATATAGACCAAGAATACTTTAATTTTAAATTGCAGAAAGATAAAGAATATACAGTTGCTGGCTTAGAAACTTAAAGGGGTTATAAATGTATCATTGAATGGGCTTGTCTGAACAAAAGAAAAGCTATAGCAGATCAAACTAGACCTTCATCTGGGTATCCCTGAGAACAATCCAGTAGCAGATGCTTTTGGAGGGATATAGGAGCATAACAGTCATGGGGTGCTATTTCCTAGACCAGTCCCCAAGACTAGCAATTAGTGGTTCAGGATCTTCTGGGAACCAGGGATTTCTTTTTTTTTTTTTCTTATGCATATATTTTTAGTATCTGTAAAGTCTTGTGCTGAAGTTTTGGGATTTTGGCATGATTCATACAGCATGGTTGATTCAGTACAGCATGATTATTCAGTACGGCATGGTTGCTTTTGAAGTGTGATTTATTATGGCATACATCATCCTCCACACTTAAACATTTTCTTGATTAAATAGCTTGAATCTTCTTGAAAGATATTCAACAGTTTGTCTTATTTAGTTGGTTTGGAATTGTCAGTCTGAACAGCAGTAGTGATAAAAAAAAAATTTGAAGTGGGTATCTCTCTTGTAGGTGATTATTTAGACTTGATACTGCTCTTGTTCCAAAAACTGTTTCAAAGAATATATGTTTTAAGTAATGCAGAGTTTGGTAGGAGAAGTGAAAGAAATGCTGCACCTTTATCAAACTGCAAAGAAAGCCTATTTTTATTTCCAAACTAACCCTGGAAAAATTATATGGTCAGTGTTGATGTTATATTTTTTCTCAACTTAGCTACCTATAGCATTTGAAAACACTGGTAGTTAGTATTGTTTCTAAAAAAAAACCTTGTAAACGTTGTTGTTATATTACACTGAATAAATCCTAATTGGGCAGTCAGTTTTTACCATGTTATATGTGTCAGGAATGTTATATGATATCTATATATTATAATCTTAGAGACACAGTCTTCATGGTTTGTATATAAGAACGCGATATAGTCAAAATCACTACATCTTTGAGCAGGAAATATTTTGGAAAACCTCCAAATGTATTTATAAAAAGCATAATAAAATCTAGGTACTTTAAGCAATTCTGTAGTTATAATTTCTCATGTTTCAGAATGATCTTAATGGAATAGTACCTGTTCTTTTAAACTTTCCAGATAGTTAATATTGGAAAGTTATAGTTAATAGTTAGTCTTGTTTGTGGCATCTATTTGAAGACACATAATTTTAGGTAAACATTACATGGGGAGGAGACTCAAACCAATTGTTTCTGTAACTCTAAGTGAATGTTTTTGGGATAAAACTAATTGCAACCCTTGTCCTGCAGCAAATTTTCATGCTTTTTTAAAAAAATCAAATTAATACATATACATGTTGAAAACATGACATTTTGGTAACAAATGGTTCTTGAAAAACGCCCTGTGATACTTGTTCCCTGGTTTCACTGTGCAAAAAAAAGTGGAGAGGCTGAAAAGCCAGTCCTTCTAGGCATGTATTTAAATTGAGATTCTATTATTTTTAATGCATATGCTAGCTTTCATCTTTGCAGGTTCTCTGATTCTCTCCATCAAGTCACCTGTTTGTCTTTATACTTAAACTGTTTTACTCTGGTGATTCAGAGCAGCTGGAAACAGTTTGCCAGGCAATTGTGACCTCAGCAAATTGGTGAACTGGTAAGACAGCTGTTAATACCAAAAACTGTAGCAGAGAGAAAGCTTGACGTTGGTTTGTGTCCGTCTTATTTTAGATACCACCTAGAAATTCAATTTTTAAAATTAGTGTTTAAAATTATTGTATTTGTTTAATAAACAAAGTGTTTATTAAGCAAATGTTTATTTATGTGAGACACTGTAATGATATGAGCACCTTTAAAATATTTTGTAGCTACATTTTTGTTTAAAGAAGCTTGATAACAAAGCTCTGTGACCCTGTTAACAGGGAAATGATCATTCTGGGGGAAAGAATGCTGAACTAACACAGGAAACATCACAGCTGACTTTAGTCACCATAGCAACTTTAAAAAATACTTTTTTAAAATCCTGTTGAAAGGTTTTATGAAAGACAATGCTTACCTATGCTGAGAAATAAACTGAAAATCAGCTCTGTTCTGTCTAGTGCAGGAATGGAAGAGGAACATAAAGCATCTATCCTTTGTGGAAGAAATTTCCAAAACAGTAAAAAATTTTAGGCACTGTGGACCATAAAAGCTAAGCTTTGTGTTATTTATGTTATGCCATAAATTAGCTAAACTTTATACAGCTTTTGTGACATACCTGAAGATTCATTGTGGTGTTTAAGCAAAAGACAAAAAAATACTATTTTTCTTTAAAGGGCTTAGTAGTAATATTCCAACTTTACGTAATCATTTATGCCACAGAAGATTAGTGTATAAGTAAGCATGGTTTGATTAAAATATTATCAGGGAGGAACTTCTATGAAATTCAGATCCAATCTCTTCTGCTTTGTTGGAATAGTGTTTTCACAAAACTGAAATTCTTGGATCATCTCTTTTCTCATTTTTCTAGAGAATGGATGTTTTAAATGTGTTTGGCTACGGTTACAACAGTATAGAAAATAATAAAGAATAAAATTTATGTATCTGACAAAAATTGAATATCCTGAAAGTTAAAGCTAACTCCCTAAGCAAGACAAGCTAATAGTGTTTGGTTTTTCTGTTGTGTGCTGAGTTGATGAGTTGTACGTTGTCTATACAGTGTTCTGTACACTGGCTTGGCTACAATGCCAAGTACAAGCCTTTAATTGTGAAGGGATTACTTTGACCGAGTCTTTTGTATAATGTAATACGAGTTGTACCATGAACTTCTTGTTTGAAGGTGTGCATTTTATGTGTTTAATTATTTCAGGCCTTTTAAAGTGAACAATGTACTAACTTAATTAAAAGAACAGTATACTGCATAACTTATGCATTTGTTACATAGTCATCACATTATGGAAAAAATACAGACATTTAGGTGAAAAACATTCTTTTTTCCTTTTTGTTCTTGCGAGGAATGAGTGTGTATTTGAATGCTTTTCAGGTACCATTAGCTTCTCTCTTCCTTTATCTTCTAAAGAGACAAATCCTTTTGAATAAGAATTTGATACCAGGGCAAAGCTTTTCATATGATGATGAGATTCATGAAAATAAGCAGGTTTTCCATAACTTTGTCACAGGTGTTTATCACACATTTGCATATAAAGTTCAGTGATTCTTTTGACAACTTTAAATGTTCTGCAAAACTGTATAGTACTCCTGTGTGTTCGTGTTTACAGGCTGTACATCTGGCCCAGGCAAGTTTCCAGATTGAGGCCTTTGGCTCCAAATTCATCCTTGACCTCACACTGAATAAGTAAGTGCACAATTTGAGGTTTCTTTTTTTCCTGCTCTTACTGGCTTTAACTTATGGTACAAGGTCATGGCACATGAAATCCCAAGGTCTGTGGAAAAATATGCTGTTACCAAGTTTATTAGTACAAAATAATATTTAGGCTTTTTTAAGTGACATAACTGTCACCCTTGCTGACACCTATGATATACATACCTTTAAATTTTATCATTCATGACAAATAAATGATGACAGAGAGATTTCGGTACCAGTTGTGCTTGAAATGTGTGGCTTTTCTTGTGCATTTTTTTTTTTACTTGATAAACAGTCATGCAGATGTTATTTTAGTTGCTAATGTTATTGTGTAGAAATATTGTAAATACTGTCTCATCTTCAATGATCTGGAAAGCATGCTATTGTCGCTATTATCATGAAGTTCCTAATGAAGTAGAAATCCTAACAGTTTTCTTGTACTGAAAGGTGCAGCTAGAGTCTGTTTACCAGTAAGACAGACAATTTTCCATAATTGTCAGGTCTAAAAGATCTGACTTGTAATACTGGTCAATGACGGTTTAGTTGTTTGTGTCACATCTATTTATATCTCAATTGAAGGTATAAAACTAGGTGGTTTTCTAAAAATTGTCATGAAGCTTTTTGCCACTGGAAGTTTACATTGAGAAAGTTTAAGAATGAAGTAGAAGTGAAAAATCAGTACTAAATACTTGACAGTATTGCTTAAAAGTGCATTTGCCCCTTCTGCTGCCCTTGAGCCTTTCAGCACGCTTAAAGGAGAACTAAATAATTTACAGAAACAATTGCATGCTGATTAAAAAAAAAAAAGTGTTCCTCTGGTCCATCTGAGGTCTTTTAGTCTTAACTGTAATGTAATGGAAGTTCTCTTAGAATAATGAAAACTTATTAAATCTAATAGCTTTTCAAAGTGATAAGCTGTGGATCTGTAAAATTTGAATTGTTTTATTCGCATATTTTGTTGCCTAGCTTTTAGTTACTGATGTTTTGCTGTAAAGGTGAACTGCAAACATTTTCCTTCATCCATGCATAATTCTGAAGTGAGGTTGTTCTTGCAATTTTGTCTTTTAAAATGTGACACAAAGTCTTGAGTGGCTGGCAAAAGATCAGTCAGTATAAAGCAACAGATGGCATACAGAATGGAAGGAAAAAGAAAGCTTGAAGATAACTGTGCGTTCTCTAGCCTCTGGAAGAACTACAGGGTAGTGCAAGACTGGTGTTTTACAAGACCCATGCAGAGTAATTCCTGGGGGATAATCGTGATATTTGTGAAGGGAACCTTTATCTTATTTAGTGGTCTTCAAGCCACAGGGAGTTTCTCCTCTTGGTCTGCTTTGCCACTTTTCCTGTTTGCATGTCCAGCCAACAGCAAGACTGAGCACACATTCCCAAGATGGCACGATGCATAGGATATGGTCACACAGACCATTGCAGAGAAAATAAACATTGCCTTTACTGGTACCACTTACAAATGAAAACAAGGAGTCATGTGAGCAAGAATACAGACAGCCTCATAAAGTTATTCTCTAGCTGATGGGAATTGGAAGTTTTCTAGTGAAACACATGCACCATTTGATTCACAACATTTGAGTCTGTGAATGTGGACATGCTTAACACAGGTTTTTAATTCATTAAGCATTGTCTAGGCCTGAGGTCTCTCACTTGGTCACTTACACCCTAGGTCTTTATAGGTGCAGGTTTTCTCATAGCTGTTGACTGAATCTGAAGCTTGCTTGCACATCACACCTATGCAGAGTAGAGAGCAAAGTCACACAAAACAAATATTACAAGTAAGACTCAATAAAAACATAGGACAGACTGCAGTGATCAGGTACAGGGCTGGGCCAAACAAACCTACTCTTGCAGTTTACATTTGCAACTCCTTTTTATGCTACTTCTGCTCCACTTTGCTATGCTTGTTCTGCCCTGATTCACCTTCCCTATCTTTCGTGCTTCCTCTGAGCATACCATAAAAAGGTTTGCACATTTCTGCAAGTCCCTACACACACCATGTAATAAATTTACTCTTTCCTAGGAGACTCATGGTAATGCTGTTTACCACTTCTTATCTGTTGTAAAGTTCTGCCTGAACCTCTTCAAGGCCATGCATGAATGGCTCCTTGCAGCCCAGAAAGCCAGCTGTATCCTGGGCTGCATCAAAAGGAGTGTGACCAGCAGGTTGAGGAAAGCAGTCCTGCCCCTCTACTCTGCTCTCATGAGACCTCACTTGGAGTATTGTGTGCAGTTCTGGTGTCCTCAATATAAAAAGGACATGCAACTGTTGGAAAAGTCCCGAGGAGGGCCACGAGGATGATCAGGGAACTGGAGCACCTCCCGTATGAAGATAGAATGAGAAAGTTGGGGCTGTTCAGCCTGGAGAAGAGAAGGCTGTGTGGAGATCTCGTAGCAGCCTTCCGGTGTCTGAAGGGGGCCTATAGGGTTGCTGAGGAGGGGCTCTTCATTAGGGAATGTAGTGATAGGACAAGGGGTAACGGGTTCAAACTGAAACAGGGGAAGTTTAGATTGGATCTGAGGAAGAAATTGTTTCCTGTAAGGGTGGTGAGGCATTGGAATGGGTTGCCCAGGGAAGTTGTGAATGCTCCATCGCTGTCGGTGCTCAAGGCTGGGTTGGACAGAGCCTTGGGGTGGCATGGTTTAGTGGGAGGTGTCCTTGCGCCTGGTAGGGGGGTTGGAACTTGATGATTTTAAGGTCCTTTCCAACCCTAACTGTTCTATGATTCCCAGGCCCATCAGTCTGTGACCTGAGAGGTAACAGCCAAGACCAGAACTTTTATCACCTGTTCATTAGGATTTGTGTGTCTGTGTGTTGGTTGCTTTTCCTGTCAATCTCTTGCATTGAATGGCTGTTAACCAAATCCATCACAAACCCAACAGCCTTACATTCCCTGTGTCTTTGCAGTGTTACCCATTGCCCAGCCCTGGTCTTTGCTCTTGCTTATGTATAGCAACAAATAGTCCATAAAGAAAGTAAGTGTATATATATTTTTCCAACTGTGTTTGCTTTATTAGTAATCAAGAAATGCAGTGTCTTTCATGTCAAAAAGAGAGAGGGAGATCACTTGTATACACCTTATGTGGATAAGTTCTTCTCATGAGGTATCAAGAATTTTCTTAGTGGCTACATATAAGGTGCAGGGTGTTCAAGTGCCTTACTGGTGTCTCTAAGCTTTGCCTCTTTATATATTAGGTTTTCTGGCTTCCTAGGTGATTTTTACTCACGAACCTTTGGGTCTCCATCTGGTTCTGCTCCAGAAAATAATGACTTAAAAAACCTGTCCTACTTTTTGACCTGGCATATCACTCTTAAAACTGTAAGTCATAAAACTTGTAACATCATAGATTGTAAATACTCATAGGCAATGATTTGGAAAAGCTCATTCTCATATCTCAGTTATATTTATGTGTTCAGCAAAATGCTGCCTTTTGCTACTGTATTGAATTATGAAGGATTTTAATTGGTGTGCTGGTGTTAACTAACGTCTAGTCAGATGGAAAGGTAGAACAAGAACAGGGCCACAGATTTGAGCTAGTACGTGCTATTGGCCAAACTAATCCATTTGCATGTGGAATGCAGTATTCCAGGTCTTGAAAACATGTTGAATATCTACTTTTATCAGTTACTGTAAAGTGAGTTAATGTCACCTACTCTGTGTATTGTGGTTTTGTGCCTGCCTTCTTTAGGAATGTTCTTTGAGTATATAAAGCTAAAATATAGATGGTTGTTTCCTACAAACAGGTTCTAGATTTAAGTTTTTTTTATCTTGATTGGAATCCTTGTCTTTGCTTGCCTTCTATGTTCCAGCTGCTCTTTTTTTTTTTCTGTTTCCACAGCAAGTTTTATAACCAGGGGTAAGGAAAATTGGATATTCACTGGAGTTAATAGCTGTCAAGATTTTGTAAAAAGAGCAGGTGGCAATATGAAAGTTTGAGGCATGTTAATGTAAATTTTGTACTTGATGTTTTATATCTTGCTATAGTGTGATGGCACAAACGGCTTGAAGGAAATATAAAGCAATTAAACCTCTTGAATACAGTGTGCAGGGCAAGTCAAATGTAAGATTTCTATGAAGTTTGAATGGGTAATGAACTTTTCAGTTGCACAAGGTCCACAGGTGTTAAAACAGATGAAATACAATTTGTTATCCTAGACGCTGGCAGCTTTTTCTGACAAGACTGGGGAAAATGGTTACAGAGTTACTGCTTTAAGTACAAAAATTAAAGATTATATGGTACGAGTAGGGTAACAATCCTGTTTGAAAAATTCGAGATATTTTTTAATAATTCAGCTACGATTATCTGTCTGAACTTGATAAATTCCCTATGTAACAAGTAGCATGTAACATTGTCTTAAAGCCCTATTTATATGAAAAGCCTTTAAAAGTGTTAATGAATTTCGGTAAATTCATATTTTTGTCCTCAAACAATACTTTGAATTCATTTGTGGTAACACTGTAGTTGAGTAGTCAGTGATATTTGTGGACTGGAACAGTTTCTTATTTTTCAGTTATGTATCACATACACAAATGTCTGTCAGGTGCTAATGAATTACCTTTTTCACCAATAATTAAAAGGCTTTTAAATTGTGCTTCTATGGGAGGACAAGTGTTTCTGCAGGTAATTCTTGTCCTGTTTAAAGCTAGCAGTCTTCCGGTGTAATATTGAAACAACATGAGAGAGCAATAATACCAAAAGCAGTGAATTAAAAATGTCTGCTTGTTGGGTTTTTCTTTTTAGTGATGAGGTAAGTTGGCTATATTGCCTGGCAATTTTCAGTTAATGGTCTAGCACCAGTCTTTAAATAAAGGAGTCTCCTCCAGCAATGGAGCATGCTGGAGCTTTCCCCTACAGGGACTGTGGTGGCTGACACAAATACAAGGATTGGTACCTGAGCTCCACAGAAGCAGGAGGTATAAACCTAAGAAAAAATTTTCTCCCTTCCTGCTGAAAACTTCCCTTAATGTTTAGGATTTTGGGGAAAATGGGGGAAATCACCAAAACCAGCCTGTACTTTGCAGCTTTTTCATTTTCCCTGTAGAAGTCTGCCTTTCCAGGAAAATGTTTTTTTTTTCTTTTCAATGAAAAGATAATATGAAAAAAAGAATCTGATCCTTTTGGAGTAAACTGGAAAAAAAGCCCAAACCCACCACTTGTGACTGTAACATGACTTAAATATTTTAGAAATTAGAATACGATGACTGTTGTGAAAAGTCAGTTTCTTACGTGAAGCGCAGCATTATCACCGATTTATTTATCAGTTTAAAGCTTGTAATTGTTTAATCTTTGTGGTCTATGTTCCTGTAGGGCTGACTTTAACTTTAGGATAGTCCCAGAGGAGATTCAGTTTTTGACATAATTTAGAAAACAATAGGGCAGTAACTAGTTACTTAAGAATCTACTTGATTCTTTTTTCTCAAAATTATTTATTAATGGAAATTGGAAAACTAGTCACAGTTTTCCTGAAGGAAACTTCCAATATTTGTAACACTTTCTTAAATAAAAGCTTAAATATTTAGGATGCTAAATGGAACCTATAAGATACAGAAGCTGTGTAAATTAAATGTGATAATATTACGGTGGCAAGTGTAACGCTAGTCTGCTTTTTAAAATTTGTTATGAGATGCAAAGAACTCAGCATTAGGATTTGTCATGGGTTCAGCAGCAGCAGTCATCTTTCCCCTTTAAGTAGTAGCTGGTGTAGCACTGTGTTGTGGATTTTCGGCTTGAGAACAGTGCTGATAACACCAGTGTTTATAGTTATGGCTTAGAATGTTTAGGCTGGCCAAGGACTTTCTGAG